>SNQJ01S0041397.1:61078-78816 GCA_010110895.2 Picea sitchensis
ACTTAGATTTCGCTGCTGGGCCTAGATCTCTCGTCCTCCATATAGCATCCTGCAAGTTGGTAGGCTTGAAAGCCTTAACCCAACCCTTTAAGGGTTCCATCAAACCCTCTATGAAAAGCATCATGAGTCTTGACTGTGACATGTCCTGTACCATGACTGCTATCCTCTAAAACTCCTTAATATACACCTCAGGTGATCCTGTTTGTCTGAGTTGGGTGAGTTCCCTGAAATGGAGTTTTGGATCCCCCTGGTCAAACCTGTCAATGAGCCTCTGTGTAAACTCTATGTATGCCACTATCTGATTGTGGCCAAGTGTAGATAACCCATGGTACCACCAGTCATGAGCTTTGCCCTCCAAGTACATGGTGGCAAACTTGATGGCATCCATCTCTCTCATGCGATTAAGCTGCAGGTAAGTATCCAATTTTTGCACCCAAGCCTGTGTCGTCATCTTGGGAGACCCATCAAAATAGGGGATCTCCATTTTCCCAGCCCTGCGCTCTAACTCATAGTTGCTCCTGTGGTACGGCCTGTGTTTGTCCCTGAGTTTGAATCCACAATACTGATCCAATGTCATCTGTCTCTGGACTGCTATGCTCAGTGAGTTATATTCCCTGTCATACTGTGCAAAACTGTCCTCCATTTCGTCTTGGAATTCTGGTTGTGTTTGTTCATCCAAAAACGAAGGTAGATAGGGCCTATGAATTGTCCTGCTGTGTTTCTGTCCCGGTGGTGCTCCCCCTCCATGGCTTTGTCCCTCACTATGATAATAGTGGACATGCTCCTGCTGATGTCTGTTCCCGCCATGAGATCCACTAGCTTCCCTGTTGGCATAAGATTCTGGACCTTTTCCCCCACGAGTCAACTGCATCAAAAGCCGTGATATCAACTCTTGGCTATCACTTACCTTTTTCAAGGTTTCTAACATCTCTGTCTGTCCCCTACGTATTGTCTCTTGGTTTTCCTGTAGGTGACATACAAGTTTACTGTGACACCTCTATGGAGTGTTGTAGCTTCCTAGCGATCCCTGCTAGCATTTGTGGCTCACTGTCCTCACCTGATCCATGTTGTTAATGAAGATTAAGGCTGTCGTTACTCTCATTTGATGATTGTTGCTGATCTCTTTACTTTATTTGTTGCATCATATGCTGGTCAGTTTTGACTTGTTGATGACATAGCCTCTTAATGAGCTTATCATACAGCTCTTGCATCAATACGGTTGATTTAATTGGTGATGTTCATGTACAACATAACTTGCTGATTTCTCCTTTGTATTACAAACTTCTTCTGACTCCATTTTCCCAAAGGACAAAGCACTTGATCTTGCTTGTCTTCTCATCCTTTTATTCTAAAGAAGATGAGTAAACATACAAATCACTAATCTGATTTTCAGATCTGTGCTAATAGACAGATCAGTGATTTGATCTAGGGAAACCCTGCTTGTGCTGGAGGAGAGCTGGCTAAAGTGAAGGGAGGTTCTACTGAGGTGACAGTGGGTAGAACTTCCAGGAGTTGCCTTAGGGTTTGTACTTGGAAGATTGGATTTATCTTGTGTGCAGATCCAGGAGGTAACAGAACAAATGGTGGACCAAGCCATAACCAGTAAGTGTAGAGAAACAATGGTAGCCGGGCCATAGCCAGAGGGTTCGCCATTTCAACAGAGAAATGTCTAATTGGGCCTTTTCGCTGGGTGAACCTCTGAAGTTGACACGGAACATTTTCTCACATTGACACTACCATGAGTCGCTACAAGCTGGTAATACCCACCATCTTGCGCCCCACCCACCATCTTCTTCCCAATGTTGCTGTCCATTTTATTTGTGTATATGCTGGTTCTCTTTCACGACCTTGTCAATGTGGTCTTCCAGAAAATGCGGGTTCTTTCCAAGAGATGGGAGATCTAAACAGATTATGTTCTCAATTTACAAAGACAACAGACAGCCAGGCCCCCCTGTCACTAATTTTTTTACTATTATTGGTGCACAAACAGTTCATGGAAGCCAAGAATCCATGTGGGGTTTATTGTTTTGTTAATTACAGCATGCTTAGCTATATCCTGTCACTGAATTTTATCTGAATATGAGTATGTGCAAAATGGCCCCGAGCTACCAAACAGCTTGAGAAAATCAAAATGTATAAATACCTTTCTACTTTTGTGTGTGTGTGTGTGTGTGTGTGTGTGTGTGAAAGAGAGAGAGAGAGAGAGAGAGAGATAAAATCAAGAAGGAAAACTCATGTTCGAAATAGAACAAGACATAAGAAAGAGTGAGCTATATGATATATCAAATATTTAATTGCACCATAGAAAGTGTTTTTACATAGAAAAATTACTCTTGGAAACAGGACTTTTAACCTTCACAGGAGTGAACCTCTGCTAGCTTCAACTGCAGGCAGACATCATACTCAGTTTTAATGTCATTTTCCATCCTGGCCTCTAGAAGGGAAGGGGACAGTTCATCCACCCACCTCCATGAGTTGCTACCAGCTCGTAATATCCACCATCTTGTACCCCACCCTCCATCTCCTTCCCAGCACTGCTGTCCATTTTATTTGTGCATATGCTGGCTCTCTTTTGCGACCTTGCCAATGTGGTCTTCCAGAGAATGCAGGTTCTTTCCAAGAGACGGGAGATCTAAACAGATTAAGGTCTCAATTTACAAAGACAATAGACAGCTAGGCCCCATCACTAAATATTTTACTGTTATCAGTGACCAAACAGTTCACGGAAGCCATGAATCCATGTGGGGTTTGTTGTTTGGTTGATTACAGCATTCTTAGCTCGTTATCTGTTACTGGGTTTTATATGGATATAAGTATATGCAAAATGGCCCCAGGTCACCAAACAGATTGAGAAAATCAAAACGTATAAATATATTTCTATCATTCTGTGTGTGTGAGAGAGAGAGAGAGAGTGAAAATCAAGAAGGAAAACTCATGTTCAAAATAGAATAAGACATAGGAAAGAGTGAACTATATTAAATATTTAGTTGCACCACAGAAAGTGTTTTGACATTGAAGAATTACTCTAAAAAAGGGACTTCTACTATTCTTCAAGGAAGAAAATCGGAAATCCTCTATAAGTGCCCTATAATCAGTTTTATCAAATTCCATCAAAGGATAATATTCAAGAAATACTTTCCACTATCCAGTTATCCTCTAAGCCAGCAAACTACCTTTGCTGTGACGTTCAGTCTGAGCATCACCTAATGGCAGTTTGCTGATATATTTCTAACATACCAGCAAACTACCTTTGCTGTGATGTTAAATCTGAGCATATTTAAAGGCAGTTTGCTCATTTATTTCTTACATGCACTGCTGTTATAAAGTATTTTAATTGTTTAGAATATATATATTTCTCTGCTTTATGCAAAAAGCAATCAGAATCCTTGATTATAACCGTACCTGTGATCACTAACTTTTCTTCTGAATAAATATTAAATGGACAGTTCTTTTGTTATCATAATTCCAATTTGCTTTTACATTTCAGGATAAACACTGCTATAAAATAGGAAACAAATTTTCATGGTTTATATCTCTTTCTTCTTTAAGCATTGTTCTAGGTGATGCTTTCGCACTCCCACATTTCACTTGCACTGCATGTGCTATGTTAGTCCCATAAACTATTTTTGTGGTCATTTGTTGGACTTTAATAAAATTATCTTATCTTATCTGGGTACAAATTCAATTTTGTATTTGGCAAAATCCTCTGTCCCATTTTGGTCTAGCAAAATAGATCCCTTGATGAGACCCAAGGATATTAACTGAAGAATTCAACGGTAGAATAAAAGCACTAAACCAATAGCTAGAAGTATGCACACCCCAAAATTTCATAATAATTTATATAAGGGTAACTGGCACTGAAGTAAGCACAAGCAAAACCAACCTGTAAATCTAAGGCCTTCAAAACGCTACACTGCTGAGCCACTGATGCTAGGCCCAAACTTGTGACTGCAGAGCACCATATTAAACTCAGCTTTTCCAGTCTTTGACAACCCCGTCCGAGAACATTCAGACCAAGGTCCGAAAGATTACGGGATTCCAGTTCAGCTTCTTCTGTTCCATATTTCTCTGTAAAGTAACTTCTTTTGAGTGTTCGCCTTGATGATGAACTTCCAGCATTAGTAGATCTGCCTGGCCTCTGTTTCAATAAAATTAATCTGAGCCAGAGCTGTGCAGAGAAATCATGGAACAAACACACAAAATACTACAAGAAATGCAATCTGCATTAAGTATCCTCTTTTCTAATGGCTTCTAGTTAAAAGCCATTCAACATTCCTACAGTCATAAACAAAATACCAGATTTGATAATTTGCAGACATCTGCAAAACTTATAAAAGCAAAGCTCATGCTAGTGGTCATCCAAATAAATGTCTATTTTACATAAATCAAATTAAAACTTTTGGCAAATCAATAAGGTTTTGCAATGTATACTGTGACTGCTCTGCCGATACAGACATCAATCACTTCTAGAAAGACAGTGCTGAAAAGTCACAGAATATGAAATTAGCAACTTGCAATTACAAGAAAGATTACCCACTAGTCCAATTCCATGGTGAAAACGCAAATTTTGTTTTAGGGACACTGGCAGCCTTTCATCCATGTACACACAACGTAGGTCACTGAAGCGCTGGACTAGCAAGCCTATGCATCCATCGGGACTGTCTGAAGCCCCTATTCGAATTGTGTGCCTGCTTGCACTTTCCAGCTGATACCATCTCTTGCAGACAAGAGCACAAGAATCCCTATCAGACTTCTGTCCATCTAAATGTCTAAACACCTTGATCAGGACCTCATCCGGAATGATAGTGTTTATCAGATCCTGGCCTTTCATTGCCTAGAAAGATAAAAAGGCAAGATAATATCCAAAGCCCCTGCTACAATCATGGAACGCAGAAATGCACAATTCCTATGCCAGACAATATTCAGTCACTGCTCTACAAAAATCTCAATTGGCAGCAGGAAATGTACATGTATGGCTGAAGCGTACAAATAAGAAGTGCTAGGTTTCAATTTATTGCTACTAAGGCAAACTCCACAAGCTAAAATTTGCTTTCGTTGATACCATATTCACAAACTGCCTCTGCCCTCACCAAATACTACAAGAAGACATTTTTTACTGGTAAACTTTGAAGTATATATGAACCATCACTCTCAGATTTTTCTTGCATTGAACGACAGCAGAAAGTGCCCTGCAAAATGCAGATTCCATGATAGAAACCAAATAATAAATAATATCCATGAAATTATATAAGCAACAAGTATATTTACAACCTAAAGGACACCAAAAGAAAAAAGAGCAAATCATAAGTGCAAATTTTATGATGTAAATGCCGTCAAAGATAATCTTATTTGCAGTTCACCTTGCATAGTGCAACTTCTATTGTGAAACTAGTCACCAAAAAAGCAGTAGAGCAATGTGTTGATTTTACCATTGAAATGCTAGTTCAGAAACACATAAAAACATCAGACAAACGTTTATGCTAAAATTATCATCCGAAAATATTTCTGGTGCAATTGTAAATGTCAAAAGAATGCAAAAAAATTTAAACAAAAAGAAAAAAAAGAAAGAATGAAAAAATTGCCATGGTCATTATCAATTCATGCAGAGTCACCACAACTTACTCCATATAAAATATATTTATTTGGAGGACGGCCCTTAAACGGAGTTCATTAATTCATGGACAAGGTCCACCCACTAGTGGTGACTTGTTTCAGTGAACCTTCCCTTTCGAAGACCCTCCAACAGACCTGTCGTTAACATGCTCCATTGACAGTGTTTCCCAAAATTGTTAGGTCATCCCTTCCATCTGCCACAATCTGTATACTGTCTACAGCCCTACAAGTTGGTACTCCCTCCATTGTCATGGCACAGAGATATTATGTACCAGACAATCCCATCCATGACAGTAATGCCATGGATGGCCATCCCATGATTCCCATGCCAATTCATCCAAATTCAAAGCGCACATTAGATTTTACCATAGAAATTTGCAAAATCGAAAAAAGAAGGTTTCCTTCATTGTTCTGAGCAACTACTGCATTTGAAACCCGAAACACCTTGTTACATTTTGTTGCTTCAGCTTCTCGTTTCCCTCCATAAGTCCATTGGCTTTAGTGGGAGAGAAAAGAATTGTGGAAAACAATCTTGCTCCTCGTCGGTAATGGACGGAGATGCAGATCTATTAGTCGTAGTGGAATTGGCTTGTGAGTTCTTTCCTTCATGAATATTGCAGAACAATTTCTTTTCTCCTCTACAGAAAAGCTCGTTGGTGAACTCCCATGTAACATCACAGTTTTGATCCCCAATGTAGCATTGTATATTTGTAAATATTATGAATGGTCGTGGGCCAAGCAATGTAATATGTAAACATTGTACATTGGAAACAATAAAAGGAAATACACTGCCGGCTGTAGATGGGTAAGAACCAAAGTAATGGGGGCTATGATTCCACAAGAGAGGGGGCTTAATGGGGGTTTTGAGGGGTTTTCATATACCTTGAGTCTTAAACCATCTTCTTTAATCAGTTTTTCATTTAGTCATTTATTCCTTTGACTTATTAAGCACTCAAT
Source organism: Picea sitchensis (assembly GCA_010110895.2). NCBI lineage: Eukaryota > Viridiplantae > Streptophyta > Pinopsida > Pinales > Pinaceae > Picea > Picea sitchensis. Next base: position 67,649 of record SNQJ01S0041397.1, read on the forward strand.
CATTGAATTCATGTAAGAGGTTGATTGAGGATGTCAGCCCACTCAGTTATGACAGCAAGAGTTGAGTGTAATCATCTTGGGGGGAGTAAGAGTGAAGCAAGCATGAGAGAAGGGGAAATTCAAGTAGAAAAAATAGGAGTTTTACAGTTAGCAAGAAGTGAGGAAAACTAGAGATGAGTGTTGGGGAAGAGTGGCCAGCCCTAGTGGGTATTGAAGATAGCTTGCTGAAGCTTGGTGGTTATGCTTATGAGTGATTTTCTGTTGAGAAAATTACCAAAGAGCAAGTGAATTTGATGTGGGAGCACTCTTGTTGCAGCTGGATTTCCTGGAGACCCCAATAGAAATATTCATGGATGGTCTGTGCTGGAGCCCTACAGGGGATGAAGATTGTCTGAGGGACTGCGGTGCAAAGAAGGAAATCTCATCCCTTGGGTTGTGCAGGGTGATGGGGAAAAGAGCTAGGCGGTTGGAATTGTTGTAGAAGCCGCGTCACTGTGTTTTTCTTGATTTTGGAGTTGTTACAGTGGACGGTAGACACCCATAAGAGCTTGTTTGTCCTTGTGGACTCATAGCCCCAGCTCAAGGGTGGCTTGTTGCAGAGAGAATTAGTGCAACAGAGCCTATAGTAGGGAGGAACGTCCTTCGTTTGCAACCGGTTGTGTAAAGCATTTTAAAAGATAAGTGTTGGATCGTTGTGTCATTTACAGTTTTAATGCTATGATTGAATGTTGCATTTACTCTGTAATTTTATATATGAATGTTGTTGTGTGTGTTTAATTGTTGTTGGACATATTTAAACCATTTGCATTCATGCTTCTAAAAATTAATGATAATAGCACGCATGTATGTCATGTTGTGTATATTTCCACATTTGAATCGGTATGTTAGCCGATTTGGTAGTAATAGGACACGGCAAGGGAGTTGGATACATCACGGATTGGTATCAGAACTTTTGGTTCAACACCAGACTCGTATGGGCTAAAAACTAGCGTGGATTTAAAAAAAACATTAGTCTATGTCGAATTTGGGAAAAGTGGTGAAATTCAAAGTGAAATTCCCAAACTCTGGGTAAAATATGCATGTAATTTGGCAAAGGGATGTTGGATTGACAGTCGCAGGGTCAAGTTCGCCCATGGGAAGCTAAGTCCAAAGCTCCCATGGCGATTGAAAAATAAAAGAACATTTTTGGCCAAAAAAAAAAATGGAAAATTATTAATTTTTGAGAATTTTTAGAATTTTGGAAAATTGGGAAATTTTTCGTGCCTGGTGACGTGGAGGCCATGTGTCAGGTGGTGTGGCGGCAGTGACGTGGATTGCCACTATGGCAAGCCACAAAGCTAGCTTGGGGTTGTGAAGTCCACGGTGGCGAGCTCGAGGGGTGACATAACGGCCACGACAGACAAGGTGGCAGACCCAATATCATAAGTGGTATCGAAGCCTTTTGTGTCGTTAACTTCCCTCCACCTTAAGCTTTGATATCAATGTGGACCGTTTATCTACCTTCGATCTCCATCGTCTGATCTGAGGAACAAACAAGTTGTGCGTCGAAGTGCAGAATGTGGGACACAAGATGACATGCGAGTGCGAGAGAATATGCTTGTGCGCTATTCCTCCACATGGGTGTTTGGAAAATAGACAAGTCCCAAAACTGACGAAGTGCGGAATGCAGGATGCGAGACGCAGGATGACATGCGAGTGTGGGAGAAAATGCATGTGCACTATTCCTTTGCATGGATGTTTGGAAAATAGACTAAGTCCCAAAACCAGCGGAGTGCCAAATGCGGAATGTGACACACAGGATGATATGTGGGTGCGCTATTCCTCTGCATGGGTGTTTGGAAAATCTACTAAGTCCCAAAACTAATGGATTGCTCAACATTGGTACGAACAAGGAAAGTTTCTTTCGCTTCCGCATAGGTAGGGCATTTTTCAACAAAGGGTCAAGATAAGGAAGAGAAGAAGAGAAAAGGAAAAGGAAAAAAGAAAGACAGACATGGATATTGTCTAGGGGACTACAATGCAAAGAGGAAATATCATCCCTTGGGTTGTGCAGGCTGATGGGGAAGAGAGCTAGGCGGTTGGAATTGTTGTAGGAGTCACGTCACCATGTTTTTCTTGAGTTTGGAGTTGTTATAGTGGATGGTAGACACCCATAGGAGTTTGTTCGTCCTTGTGGACTCATAGCCCCACCTCAGGGGTGGCTTGTTGCAGAGAGAATTAGTGCAACAGAGCCTACAGTAGGGAGGAACGTCCTTCATCTGCAACCGGTTGTGTAAAGCATTTTAAAAGATAAGTGTTGGATCATTGTATCATTTACAGTTTTAATGCTATGATTGAATGTTGTATTTACTCTGTAATTTGTATATATGTTGTTGTGTGTGTTGTACATATTTAAACCATTTGCATTCATGCTTTTAAAAATTAATGATAATAGCATGGTTGTATGTCATGCTATGTATATTTCCACATTTGAATCGATTTGGTAGTAATAGGACCCAGCAGGAGAGTTGGGTACGTCACAGATTGGTATCAAAGCTTTTGGTTCAACACCAGACCAGTATGGGCCGAAAACTAGCACGGATTTAAAAAAATTGTTGTTGCAAACCATTGGTCTATGTCGAATTTGGCAAAAATGGTGAAATTCAGAGTGAAATTCCCAAACACTGGGTAAAATGTGCATGTAATTTGGCAAAGGGATGTCAGATTGACAGTCGCAGGGTCAAGTTCGGACATGGGAAGCTAAGTCCAAAGCTCCCATGGTAGTCGAAAAAGAAAAGAACATTTTCAACCAAAAAATATGGAGAATTATTAATTTTTGAGAATTTTTGGAATTTTGGAGAATTGGGAAATTTTTTGTGCTTGGTGACGTGGAGACCATGTGTTAGGTGGTGTGGCATTGGTGATGTGGATTTCCATGATGGAAAGCCACAGAGATAACTTGGGGCTCTGCAATCCACGGTGGCGAGCTCGAGGGGTGACGTAACGGCCATGACAGACAAGGTGGCAAACCCAATACCATAAGTTGTATCGAAGCCTTTGTGTCGTTAACTTCCCTCCACCTTAAGCTCTGATATCAATGTGGATTGTTGATCTACCTTCGATCTTTGTCGTCTGATCTAGGGAACAAACAAGTTGTGCACCGAAGTACGGAATGTGGGAGAGAAGATGGCGTGCGGGTGCAAGAGGATATGCATATGCATTATTCCTCCACATGGGTGTTTGGAAAATGGACAAGTCCCAAAACTGACGAAGTGCGGAATGCAGAATGTGAGACGCAGGATGACATGCGAGTGTGGGAGAAAATGCATGTGCACTATTCCTCTACATGGATGTTTGGAAAATAGACTAAGTCCCAAAACTGGTGGAGTGCGAAATGCGAAATGCGACACACGGGATGATATGCGGGTGCACTATTCCTTCGCACACATCGGGTGTTTGGAAAATGGACAAGTCCCAAAACTGACGAAGTGCGGAATGTAGAATGTGAGACGCATGATGACATGCGAGTGTGGGAGAAAATGCATGTGCACTATTCCTCTGCATGGATGTTTGGAAAATAGACTGAGTCCCAAACCTGGCAGAGTGTGAAATGTGAAATGCGACACACAGGATGATATGTGGGTGCGTTATTCCTCCACATGGGTGTTTGGAAAATAAAATAAGTCCCAAAACTAATGGAGTGCGGAATGCGGAATGTGGAGTGTGCAACATTGGTACGAACAAGGAAAGTTTCTTCCGCTTCCGCATAGGTAGGGAATTTTTCAACAAACGGTCAAGAAAAGGAAGAGAAGAAGAGAAAAGGAAAAGGAAAAAAGAAAGACAACGATGAAAAAAGAAAAACTTGTTTTGGCCATAACATGAGCAAAAAAACTCGAAATCAAACGAAATTTAAAGGGTATGTTCGTAGTGATAAAGGCTACAAAAGTGTTAATGAGGGCCATGTACCAATTCTGCTTCAATTCTCTGAAAAATGCCAATTAGTGGTTTTTAAAAATCTGGGTGGTACTCAGTTACTGAGACCCAGATTAAGACGAAATTTTTATAGAGTCCAAAATTCAAATAGCAGACATGATGATACCGAGTTGGGATTTTAGCCAAATGCCAAAGGGTTTGGTGTGGAGATGTGGGAACATGGCAAAAACCACTATTCCTTGACACTTTGGGGATTTTTGAAATCTTAGGAGGAGGAAAAGGGACCCCAAATCAAAAATCTGGAAAAAATTATTTAGTCAACATTTTACCTCCTCAACAATCCGAACAACTTTGTCTTGAGGAAGCTTTTCCCAGTTTTGCTCTGTTTGGGAGATAGCCAGTTTTGGCTAAAAATTCATTCTTGAGAAAATGTAAAAAGTGCAAAGATGACAATTCCATATTTATACAGAATTTCACTGGAGCATCAGGTTCTGAATCTGAAAATTGTTGTGTGTTCATGATCATAAATCCTACCTGCACCCAATATAAAAGTTTTTCTGATTCCTAACAGATTTTCTATTACAAATTGCAGAAGATGGTCTCTCGATTAGATTGCACCAGTGAGAACAATGTACAATTGAGTAGAAACGGCAAAACTCAGAAGATTGTAACTTTTCACTCTGAACTCAAAATGAGGCATGAGTATAGTCGTTGGAAAGTTGATTCAGAGGAGAAAGTGTATAAAGAATTAGAAATTGGTTCAAGTGCATCTGTACTCTTCATAGATTGAGATGAATGATGACCTGTAGCCTAATTAATGAAATATTTTACAATCAACGTGACTCTAACAGTAATTGTTGCATGCATATTTTTGCAGAATTAGAGGTACAAGTAGGACATAAATTAGGTTTAGAAATGAGGACTAAAGAGATGGATGATGCACAAAGTTCTTACAGCGATGGAGATGAAATCAGAGGATTAAATATCAGCTTGGGAAATGCAAAAACAGAGTCCAATGGACATAGAAGCAAGCAGAGCGGAGCCCATAGCGTCGATGAAGAGCTTGCAGAGGGCAGTACAAAGATATAAAGCAGATAATGAAAGGTTCATAAGAGCTCAAGAGGAGAAAAAACAAATTAATTCCCAGCTGCTACAGAGTCTGAATAACCTGCAAAGACACACCAACAAGGAGTCTAGCATAAGACATGCGGCCAATGCAAGGCATGTAGAAGAGCACATATCTCATGATAGGAGAGATGACCACAGAGAGCCAAGGCACTCAAGAAGTGTTAGTAGGCATCACCATACACCTAGACATTCAGCCCGAAGAACACCTACATTTTCAAAATCAAAGCACAACCCAAGTAGATCCCTTGTCAGATATCAAAGGAGAAGGCCCAAGCTAGACAGTTTGCAAGGAGAGCTCAAGAGGCTCAAGCCACCAACATTTGTTCGAGAGCATAAGAAGGGTGAAAAAGTTGAAGCCTGGTTGTTGGGCATGAGAAGATATTTTCAGCGACACAATTACTCATCAAATATGGAAGCAAAGATTGCCATATATCATCTTCAAGGGAAAGTTTCCATGTGGTGGGACCAATTGAAGCAAGTCAAGCATATTGATGAAAAGAGAGTCTCTTGAAAGTATTTTCAAAAGAATACTTGTCAGAACATTATTAAAACAAAGAAGATGCAAGAGTTCTTTAAGCTTAAATTAGGAAACATGACCATGGGAGAGTATGAGAAGAAATTCTTGAAACTTCTAAGGTATGTGGATTTCATCAGGGATGAGAAGGTTAAAATTCAAATATTTCTAAGTGGACTACCATCATTCTACAAGGATAAAATTCAGTTCAATGAGCCCAAGAATTTGGAGAAATCAATGAGAAAAGCTAAGTATTTCTATGAGCAGAGTAAGGCAAAGCCAGCTTTTCAAAGAGCTTGGGATGGCAAAAAGAAAGGCAAGATGGATGAGAGGAAGAAAGGATTCAAGCCACCTTTCTTCAAGAACAATTCACAGTCATATAGGAAAGGGCAGCAAGCACAAAATGAGCCCAACGTGATAGATTCCTTGGGGAAAAGGCCGAGAAAGCAGCCCATAAAGTGTCGGGGATGTGAGGGAGACCACATGTATAAATATTGTCCTCATAAAGGAGATAGAATGAGGATTGTGCATAACCTTCAAAAAGTTGATACAGTGGAAGACGTGGGCAAGAGCGTGCCAAGGATTTATGTAGCGTTGGACAATAGAGAAGCAGACTATCAATCCCACATGATTGAGGTGGAAGGTAAGATTGATAATCAACCCATATCTATTTTGATTGATTATGAAGATAGTCATAGCTATATCAAGCCTAATATGGTTGTCAGATATCAATTGAAGAGATGTAAGCATGAAAAGTCTTGGTTGGTTCACCTAGCCACTTGAACCAAGAGAAGAATCAATGAGTTGGTCAGGGATTGCCCAGTAAACATGAATGGAATCAACACTAAGGCTGATTTGAACATCATATTGCTTGGGTCGTATAATTGTTTGATTGGTATGGATTAGTTGGAAAAGCATCATGTTGTCCTAGATTGCTACAACAAGGCTTTCACATGTCTTAATGAGGAAGGGAATTCAAGGACAAATCAAGGTATTCCAACGCCTATATTTGTCAGAGAGATTTCAACATTACAGCTGAAGTTCAACATTGTAAGACAACTTTTGATAGTTCAAGTTTGGCCTTGGCCTTTTAAGACGAATATAGATTTTTAAAAGGCCAAGGCCAAACTTGAACTATCAAAAGTTGTCTTACAATTTCAAAGACAACAGAAAACTCAAAAATTAAAGCGCAAGAGGCATAGAAAATGCATACAACAAAAACTGATAAGCTTAGCAAGCAATGCGGAAATTTAAAAGGAATGGATACATCCACTTGAACCTCAATCTGCAGGAAAATAAGACAGAGAATGGAGAATTGTTTGTGGAGAATCATCCTGTGGTCTATGGTCTAGTGGCAAGTCGGGATGGTTGACATCACAATGACGCAGGCTCGAATCTTGGTAGGCATGTTCCTTCCCTAGGTAGTGTATTGCCATTTGTGGCGTATTAATTGTGTTGATTACTATCAATATAATGAGTCGGCAACGTATCGGCACCATCTTTCTTGTATTAAGTTGTCGGAGAAAGAGAACAGTTTATTTCTGGGTTTTCGGTCCATTAAGTTGTTTCCCTTTTTTTTTAATGTGCCCGTTCATTTAACATTTTGTGAACCAGTCCAGAGAACACCAGCAAAGATCTGGAATTTCGCAGGTTTATTATACTTTTAAGGAGAAAAAACTGTGCAGTCGGTGAAACAGCCCAATGAAGCAAAAGATAACTCTCCCTTCTAATTCTCGAAGATCTATACCAGAGCCTTTTCTCATTAAAACCTACAAACAATTCGATTATCTGGGCATGAATAACATAATTCCATGGAACAAAAATGACTGCGTTCATCGATTTGCAGCCTCTGGAATTGGCCAGTGATTTCCTACCAAATTACTTAAAACATAACAATTTCTCTAGTTTTGTCATGAGTCAGTGAATTTTCTGTTTTATAATATAGAATTTCAGCACGGGGATTTCTATAGATCATGTCGAGTAGGTGGGAGTTTGCCAACGAAAATTTCCATAGAGGAGAAAAGAAATAGCTCTGCAATATTCATAAAAGAAAGAATTCACAAGCCAATGCCACCGCAGCTGATAGACCTGCATCTCTGTCCATTACTTGGCGAGGGGCAAGGTTGTTCTATTGCAATGTTCCCACTGTTCTCTCCCACTGAAGCTGGTGAAAGGAAAAGAGAAGCTGAGGCAGCAATATCCGACGAGGAGTTTCAGAGTTCAAATGCAGAAAAAGTTGCTTAGAAGAATGACGAAGAACAATGAAGGAAACCTGCTTTGTTCAATTTTTCAAATTTTTATTCTAAAATCTAGTGCGCGCAATTGAATTGGAATGAATTGGCATGGGAGGCATGGCATCGCCATCCATGAGATTACTGTCATGGATTGGATCCTTTGTTTGACGGCGGAGGGAGTACCAACGTGCAGGACAGTGGACAATAGACAGACAGTGACAGACTGAAGGGATAGCAGACGGTTTTGGGAACGGAGGGGAGGGCCACTGGACGAGAAGATTAGCCGGAGCCAGTCGCTTACAACGACTGGACGCTGTCCACGAATTAACGAATTCTGCGTTTAACCATGATCTACACGATAAAGAGGGTTTATAAACAATATCCATTTTAAAATAAAAATGTCGCCTAGTATATACGTCGTGCAACAATTCCCCTAGAAATTTAAACTGCCGACAGAATTATGTTCATAAGATCATAGACAAACCTCTGTGCCGTACTCGTCGAATTTTGAAATTTTAACCCTAATTCGTCAAACAGAGCTCTAAAATTGGAAATTGAACAAGCAAAAATTGCTGCCATGAGCGACGCTCAAATGAAATGTCAAATTACGGATTGAAGATGATAAAAGGCATTAGAAACTCACCTGCCACGTTTGTCTGACTCGAACGAGCCGAGAGGAAGCGAAGCGAACTGAACCTTCAGACTCCAGTTTCGCGAAAAGGTTGCGCTGCCGAAACCCCTGTTTACTTATTTATATTTAAACTACCATTTCTGTCGAAGAAAATCAAATAATTGAGCTGAGCTGTGCGGGGATGCGTGTCTGGCGGTGTTTGGTTTCTGTGGAAGTTATATATGCATTTGCCATGAAACATTTTCTTTCCCCGTATAGTTATTTGGTGTTTTAGTCAATACAAGAAAGCTCATTTTTTTTTTACATGTTGGATTGATAAAGTTAATTATTATTTGTAATTTTTATTTTACTATATTAAAGTAATTTAAAATTTATATTTAGAAATATTATATTATGAAATATCTATTAATTAATTTATTATATTATGGATATGTTGGATTGAAAACTTTAATTATTGTTAAGTATTATTGTTAATCTTTATTTTTATATATTAAAGTAATTTAAAATTTATATTTAGAAATATTATATTAGAAAATGTCAACTAATTAATTTATTTTGTTTTTCTTAGATTTAAATTTTATTTATAGTATATTATTATTTTTTTTTATAAGTTAGGATTTCTATTAAAACCTGCGAAGCTGAAAAATTACATTTGTCATGCTATCATAGGAGGTTGTGACAGCATTGCCCTAGTGGGAAATCAATGTTGCCACATGGCCGAAAATTCATAATGTCCATGCAAAACTTGCGAAGCTGTAAAAGACATAGAGTGAAAAGATCTAGATCTAGTGTGTCACGCAGGGCAGAAGTTTTGTAGGCTAGATTGTACAGACCAAAACCAAAAAGCTAGACTATGCTAAGACTGAAAATTCCTAGATCTGAGAAGTCACGCAGGGTAAAGAACTTGTGAATTATACTAGCTGAAATCATAAAAAAACACAAGAAACCTAAGCCAGAAAGAGCTAGTCAGTGTTGGGGTCGAGCCTCTACTCCGAGATAACCTGTCGATCTTGCATGGTGTCTCTGCCAAGCTTGCCTTTGTCTGAGATAACCTGCCTGAGGTCCTAAAGAAGAGTCATCAGAAACTCCTCTCGACTCAACCACTCTTTTTCCTTGTGCTGCATCTCCTTGATGACGCCCTTGATGTCCTTGATTCCTCACTTGATGGCATCCAAAGACTCCTCGAGAACGTTCCTTTCAGCACAGCGGGAGCATGCAAAAGAGGGCGGAGGAGGTGGAGGTGAGTCAGAGGAGGAAGTGGGGGAGTCGGAACTAGGTAAGGGGGAGGACAAAGAGGAGAGAGGAGTTGAGGGAACAGGGGAGGTGGAGGTGACAGGAGGTGGAGGTGGAGGTTGTCGGGGGGGACAGACTGAGCTTAAGAGCGAAGCCAAGGGAGTTACCATGCCTGTCGAACTATTCAACTTGGCAAGCATAAGGAGACAGCGGAGGAAAGTCTGGAGTGGTGGCCTGAGGAGGCAAATCAAAAGTGAAGGAAGGAGTGGGAGCGATGAGAGGCTCCGGGGTTGAGACACTCTCAAGGTCATAACGAGAGCTCGAACGAGCCTATTGGCCACGCCCTCTCGCGCCCCTTCCTTTGGCAGCATACTAGGTCGCGCCCCTTTTCGACTTACCTCTAAGTCGAGGCATCAAGAGAGCCACCTGAAACCAAATGAGGAGCGCGTGAAAATTGTGAAAGTTGTTGCTCGAAGGGCACAAGACCAGTCGGACGCAGAAGTAATGACTAACCAAAGGAGAAGTGTTGGGCGCAAAGGGTCGAGTGCACCGCAAAAGCTCGAGCGAGAGGAAAAAGACTGGGCCAACTTCCGGAGGAGGCCAAGACTCTCGAGGCCAAGGGCTCGAATGAGCCATGGCACTCCAGAACGCAGGCCTAAAACTACCATGTCGGGAAGGGTGATGGGACTGTGACTGGGGACTGTGAGAAATTGTTAGATTCGTAGATTTGAGTGATTATTTTTGTAATCCATTTCTACATTCATAAATGGATTTTGAACAACAAAAAATAGTGATTCGTGGAAATTTATATCTCCCCGATTCTGGCAAAAAAGCCATTTCGTAAAACAACTAGATGCCCATTATTATCATTAATTGAGTTTGGTTTGTTGGTTGGGAGAAACTATTGTTATCCTCTCTACCCACATTTAATTCCCATAAATGATATGTTAAGTTCTTAACAAATATAATAGTAATTTAATTTTAAGGTCATGGTCAAGCCAAAAACCAATTTGATCCCTCTCGAGACTTGATAGATCCAAGGTTAAAATGGATCTATGTTAGTTTAATCCTTTAATATTAAAGTATTATAAAAAATTGATATTATAAAATATATTAAAATATATGAATATATTAAAAATTATTAATATATTTTGAAAACTAGTTAGTTAGGTTAGGTGAGGAGTAGAAGTGCCTTTGGACTCTTTTGGGCCGCATCTTTTTTATTAATATATTTATACTATATTCAGACCTCTGTAACTACTAATTGTTTTGGTGATCTATTAGTTGAAGCTAGGGCAGATGAAAAAATAAATTCAAACCAATATATTTTTTTAAAAATATATTTTATAATATATTATTGTTNTGCCTTTGGACTCTTTTGGGCCGCATCTTTTTTATTAATATATTTATACTATATTCAGACCTCTGTAACTACTAATTGTTTTGGTGATCTATTAGTTGAAGCTAGGGCAGATGAAAAAATAAATTCAAACCAATATATTTTTTAAAAAATATA
>SNQJ01S0041397.1:79074-97547 GCA_010110895.2 Picea sitchensis
CAAAGGGTTGTGCACACGTCAGGCATCGATGTCCTGGTTGCGTGTTGGAGTAAGCATCATAAAGCATGTCTATGCGTTGGTTGATTTGCATGGCACGATAGATTTGGTCTTCCACCAGGCTTCTCAATTCAAACATCAGCTCCAGGTGTTCTGGGTGGAAGAATGACGGTTGGACACGCCATGCTTCATGCATGATGGATATGGGACGTGGCATAGGAGCCTTGCCACCCTCCCTCACCCAGCTCTCCCCCGTCAGTGCACCACCTGGTTTGATGGCCTCCTCCTCGCCTGCCTCATTCCTTCCTTGCGGTCCCATGTCCTCGACTAGGTTCCCTGACCAATTCTTTCCCTTTTGAGTCTTATGATCATCAGCGCCCGAAGAGAGTTTACCTGCGTTTGTTGTTGCCTTTACATCCAAGGCTTCCGGAATTTCTTCTTCGATAAATCATGTAGGAGGTTCCTCCATTTGGTGGGCCTCTCTGTGGCAGTTGAGCGGTGTCCCTGTGGCCTTCATAGTAGCCTCCCCCGAAAAGCAGGATGGTGGATTCCAATTGTTGGGAACAGTGAAGAGGAGGTGTTCCGGAGGAGCCTAAATGGGTTCTTCCGGAAAGATTTCCTCCACATAGGCCATGGGAGGCATCCTGGGCTTCCTGGCTTTATGGACAAGCTGCGTCTGAGCCATGGACAACGCCCATTCAAATCTTTGTTTTCTCTTCCGGCGAGCATCGAAAGCATACCAGGCAGCGCCCCTGTGGGGCTTACCTCTTTCCCTCGGCATGTGTATGAGCAGGACAGTGACCAGAGCGTCAATGGGGTTCCAATCACTGCACCAACGCTCGGAATTGTCTGGCTTCTGCTGCTCAAACTCGAAATGAGTTCTTCCCCGACCCAAACTGCTAATATTAATGAGGATGATCATGACGGGATCAGCCATTAAGGCTACTTCCTTAATGCTTTGTGTGTCCGTCCTCTTCACTCGTGTGGGAGGACGCATCACATGAGCTTGGCTGCTCGGGCTTGCTCTCATCCTTAATGGTGAGGGGATGGGAGCCGGTGGCTTGTATTTAAGGCCCAGTGTGGCTCTGTATCGCGTGGCCTACCTGCGCGACGTGGCACCCCATCCGGGGTTGTTATAAAATATATTAATATATATTAAAATATTATATATTTTTTAATATATTAAAAATGTAATTATATACCAAACTAAAGTAATTATTAGGACCTTCATATATTAGTTCGACTTTATTTTTATAAATATTATTATTATTATTATTAATTAAGTAGACTTTATTATTATTAATATTATTATTATTATAACGTAACATAACACTTAACACTTTAGGCCTCAACATCTCTCCCATATTAAGTTGTAAAACCTCTCAACACTAAGATACTAACGATCTATTCCTAATTTTTTAATTTAAAAATAGAAAAATGTATATTTAAAATAAAAATACAATATAAAAAAAGAGGAATATATACTTTAAAAAGATTTAACATTGTGTTGAAAATAAGAATATATAATTTTACCATTCAATAAAAAAAAAACTACACGATCTTTTATTATTAATTTTTGAGGTATATAATACTAATGTCAACTGGGTTTAGCTTGGATGGTTTGGAGGAATGATTGTTATCCTTCCCATCTGGGTTCAATTCCGATAAATGACATGTTGAGCTATCTTTTTTCAATTCTTTCTTAACAGAAAAGGGGGAAATATATATATTTAAAAAGTTGTGCCTAAGCTAACGACATGTACAATCTTCAAAACCATCAATTGGATTCAAGCTTACTACTTCATGGTAGCAAGAATATATCCTTACAAATTGATTACATGAGAAACTACATAAGCAAAACATAATTAAAAAACGTGCCAAGCTATCCCATCACTATATACGATGTTATCCAATGTTTGCTTAGAGCCCCTTGAGATTCCTAATTCTGCTTATTTCTCTATGTGATTTTTGTTCGATTTCCTTCCTCTTGTTAAAGGGGGGGAAGGACGTGGATTCTTCTATAAAAATGTTGTGAAGGAGGGAGATTTAGGATCTTCTCCCTCCCATGAATCACCAATTTCCTCACCTACTGAAGGATTTTCATGTGGAGTAGTTGAATCCCCACTTGGAGGCCTATCCACAGGTTCTATAACTGAATCCTTCCCATGCGAAGAAGTGTTGCCCTCGTGCGAGGCCTCGTTTCCTTCAGCTAAGTTTTTTTATTTCTTACGATCTTTTAGTGGCTGCTCAGATTTGTTATATGGGGTGATTTACTAAGAATCTTCCTCCATAGTTCCCTATGTTTCTACATCATGAGATTCCAAAACTTCAAATATATTATTGGAGGGAATAGATGAGCGAGCTTGAGACCTATGATCAGGCTGAGCCCCCCTAGGCTATTGCTTCTTAAGMTTTCTTGAAACTTGTTTGAATCATTGGTCTGCATTATTCTAGTTGTGCCTAAGCTAACGACACAGTACAATCTTCAGAACCATCAGTTTGCTAACTATACTATGGTAAAAAAGAACAAAAAATTTYCAAGACTTCCCTGGATTCAAGCTTACTACTTCATGATAGCAAGAATATATTCTTWCAAATTGATTGCATGAGAAACTACAGAAGCAAAACATAATTAACAGACGTGCCAAGCTATCCCATCACTATATACGTTGTTATCCAATGTTCGCTTAAATCCCCTTGAGATTCCTAATTCCACTTATTTCTCTCTGTGTTTTTTGTTCGATTTCCTTCCTCTTGTTAAAGGGGGATAAGGATGTGGATTCTTCTTTAAAAAAATTGTGAAGGAGGGAGATTTAGGGTCTTCTCCCTCCCATGAATCACCAATCTCCTCACCTACTGAAGGATTTTCATGTGGAGTAGCTGAATCCCCATTTGGAGGCCTATACACAAGTTCTAGAACTGAATCCTTCCCATGTGAAGAAGTGTTACCCCCAAGCGAGGCCTCATTTCCTTTAGTTGAGTTTTCTGATTTCTTTCGATATTTTAGTGGTTGCTCAGATTTGTTATATGGGGTGATTTACTAAGAATCTTCCTCCATAGTGCTCTATGTTTCTACATCATGAGATTCCAAAGCTTCAAATATATTATTGGAGGGATATATGGGCGAGCTTGAGACCTATGATCAGGTTGAGCCCCCCTAGGCTATTGCTTCTTAATATTTCTTGAAACTTGTTTGAATCCCCGGTCCGTATTATTCTAGTTGTGCCTAAGCTAACGACACAGTACAATCTTCAAAACCATCAGTTTGCTAGCTATACTATGGTAAAAAAGAACCAAATTTTTTCCAAGACTTTCCTGGATTCAAGCTTACTACTTCATGATAGCAAGAATATATCCTTACAAATTGATTACATGAGAAACTACATAAGCAAAACAAAATTAACAAACGTGCCAAGCTATCCCATCACTATATACAATGTTATCCAATGTTCGCCTAGAGCCCCTTGAGATTCCTAATTCTGTTTATTTCTCTACGTGATTTATGTTCGATTTCCTTCCTATTGTTAAAGGGGGAGAAGGGCGTGGATTATTCTTTAAAAAACCTGTGAAGGAGGGAGATTTAGGATCTTCTCCCTCCCATGAATCACCATTCTTCTCACCTACTGAAGGATTTTCATCTAGAGTAGTTGAATCCCCATTTGGAGGCCTATCAACAGGTTCTATAAGTAAATCCTTCCCATGCGAAGAAGTGTTACCCCTGAGCGAGGCCTCATTTCCTTTAACTGAGTTTTCTTATTTCTTTCAATCCTTTAGTGGTTGCTCAGATTTGTTATATGGGGTGATTTACTAAGAATCTTCCTCCATAGTGCCCTATGTTTCTACATCATGAGACTCCAAAGCTTCAAATGTATTATTGGAGGGAATAGATGGGCGAGCTTGAGACCTATGATCAGCCTGAGCCCCCCTAGGCTATTATTTCTTAAGATTTCTAGAAACTTGTTTGAATCCCTGGTCCGCATTATTCTACAATGGTTGAGTATCTTGAGATTTGGGGCATTTTTTGGCGAAGTGTCCATATATTTATGGCAAAATTTACATTTGAAAGGAACCTGTTCGTAGTCAAGGGCTTGAAGATGACTCTAGCCAACCAGATTGAGTTGAATTGCCTCTGGAAACCCCTTTGAAAAATCCATGTCCACACATATTCTAGTGCATGTGTAAATGTTTCCCTTGGGCTTAGAATGAGTTATAAAACACCCCAATTTATTTCAAATAGCATTGAAGTTGACATCACCCTAAAAAATAAGAGGGAGGCGCGCAAATCTAATCCAAACAGGAGCATAAGAGATCTCCAGGTTTGGGTTGACGTTGAGGGTCCATGGCAAAAGAAACAATCTCTTGGAATGAAGAAGTAAGGGCCAGATATGAAGATAAGGTCTCGATCTTCAAGGGTTTTAAAAAGAAATACAAAAAAACCTTTCTCGCAATAAAAAGCAAACGGGCCTTGCTGAGGCCAATTCATGGAAATGCATTCCACAACTAACCGAGGACTGGGCCAAAGGCCTGAAAACTTACCAATTAGACCATGGTCTGACAGAATGATAGAGTTCTCACTCGCCACAGAGTGCCCCAAGTCTAGACTAGGAATAAATTCGACCCTTTTGGAAAATCTGCCCATGCTAGTAGAAGGGGAAGGCCTGCCCATGTTGCTTCAGAAAAACAAATGACCCACAACAAATGAGAAACTGTCTGCAACCATCAGCAAGCCATTATCGACACACCTCCAAACAACATCACACCAACAACCAAGGATGAGGGCGACGACTAGGGAAAAACCTAGCCGCATAGGAATGCTCCCAAGCATCGACTCCACCTCATGAGATCCAGAAAATGCATGTTCTTTTTTTGAAGTAATTAGTTACTCATAAATATTAATATTATTTTAAATTATATTTTATTTTTTTATAAAAATGTAATAAAGCATTAAAATCTTTATAAAGAATGGGGTATAATATGCTTGTTTAACGGTAACTTGAGAGACTCTATAGGAAATTTCAACTTAAAATTGCCCTCCTAAGAAAAAATCAATAATTATTTCAGGTAACATAATTTTCTTTCAATCACAATGGATTATGACANTAAAGAATGGGGTATAATATGCTTGTTTAACGGTAACTTGAGAGACTCTATAGGAAATTTCAACTTAAAATTGCCCTCCTAAGAAAAAATCAATAATTATTTCAGGTAACATAATTTTCTTTCAATCACAATGGATTATGACAACTTAGTCCAATCTTAGTCCCAATGGATGTTAACCACCACCACCATCATATATATAGTCCAATCTTAGTCCCGGTGGATGTTAACCACCACCACCATCATATATATGGTGGTGGTTAACATCATATATATGGTGGTGGTGGTTAACATCCACTGGGACTAAGATTGGACTATATATATGATGGTGGTGGTGGTTAACATCCACTGGGACTAAGATTGGACTAAGTTGTCATAATATATATATGATGGTGGTGGTGGTTAACATCCACTAGGACTAAGATTGGACTAAGTTGTCATAATCCATTGTGATTGAAGTATATATATATATATAAGGAGTCTTATACACCAATTTGGTGTCTTGCCATGACCTTAAAAATAGATTATTATTATTATAGGATAAACTTGACTCAGTAAAAAAGTCAAATCTATTTGAAGTAAAAAATGGTTTTTTGGGCCCATGGTATTCGTGACCCATGGTTTTTATTTCCCATGATTTTTAGATTACTTATAATGAAGTCTTTAAAAGGAAAAAAAAAAAGCATTAAATATTTTTAAAATTTAAAATTTACTATTTCATTTTTCATAATAAAGACATAACTTAAAAAGAAAAATCTAGAAATTACGCCATTATCATACATATAATCTTGAACTAAAAATCTAAAGATTACACCACTTTCATAATGAATATTATAGGATTGCCTAGAATTGTTGTGTGGAGCTAGTGTGAAAGAAATTGAAAGCACTCCAAAATAAATATATATATATATANAATGTGGGTGCTTGTGGATATTGTAGTAAGTAATAAACTCACTAAACCTGTGATTTAAACCAAAAAAAAAAAAAAATGTTAGTAATGAAAAGTGTCAATGCATTAATATCACCTCAATACACTATCTCCAATTTATTAAAATTATTGAAAAATGGGTTAGCATATTAATTCCACTTTCGATATCCAAAGGGCACAAGGAATTATCATGTTTAGGATAGACAAATTATAATATAGCCCGAGTGAGCCTAATGGTTAAGAACATGTGTTTCCTCCTAAGAGGTCACAAGTTCAAGTCCAGAGGGGGGTAGGGTATGTATACCTTCGTAGACTTTACCAGTCAAATCGCTCGCTGAGTGAAAGAGGTCCCTTGTCTGGCTTGGCAATGACCTTAAAAATAGATTATTATTATTATTATTATCATAAAAGGGCACATGCAATTATAGGTCACTCACTTAGTAAGTGCACAATATGAAACAAGGCATATATGATTAATGGTTGGTCTTTCTTAATTGTTAAAAACCACTTTAAATTTAATTTAAAAAATTAAAGAAAAAAAGAAGAAGAAAGGTCGTGGTATTGTATGTTAGTATTGTTTAAATGGGTGAAGTGTTGTAATATTGCATGTTATAATTACTTCTGATAGATCAAGTATGCCCTATGGGTGGATCACATTAGGACAAAGACTTTCGCGGGAATGACCCCATTTGAGCTAGTATATGGGTTGGAAGCCAAGCTACTTATTAATCTCCAGATTCCCACCCCTCTGTTTCACACAACAATATATGACGGATAAAGAAGCTTTTCAAGGAAGAATCGACCAATTGATAGAACTTGATAAAACTAAGAGGATTGCCTTGGATCAAATGACACACAATCAAGAGAAAGTTAAAGGAACATTTTATCAGACACAATTTTCAAGGAGGG
Organism: Picea sitchensis; assembly: GCA_010110895.2. Lineage (NCBI taxonomy): Eukaryota > Viridiplantae > Streptophyta > Pinopsida > Pinales > Pinaceae > Picea > Picea sitchensis. The sequence goes on from SNQJ01S0041397.1 coordinate 86,006, forward strand.
AGTTGAGGTGTTAATATGGGATAAAAGGAAGGAAAAACGAGGAATGCATAAGAAATTCAATAGCATGTGGACTAGACCCTACAATATTGTAAGTGAAGCATGTCACAACTCATTTAACTTAGCCACGCTTAGGGGAGAACATCTAAAGTTACTCGTGAATGTTATCCACATGAAGCTTTATTTTCCCAGCGGAGCATGACCTCCTAATTAGAGTAGGCAGGTTAGGGTAGGCAAAAGATAAAATCCAATCATTAGGTTAGAGATATTGTAGCTGGAAAAAAGATAAAATCCAATCATTATCCTTCTAGATGCTCGCCCTTAGGTCATGGGAACAATGAAATGTTTCTCCAAAAAATGAAGGACCTATGAGATAATCACATAATTAATAAATGTCCCTCTTGTCGAGGGAGTGCATTGCAATGTATTTTACTTTCCATTGCAGATGACACTATATGCATCCTAGCTTCAAGTGGCATCACAATACTCTTTACTTTCCCTTGCATATAGTACTCAATGCTCAAACTCTAATAAATTAAATGGCAAAGGGTTTGGAAAAATGTTGCAATGAAAATGAAGAATGCAACACGCCCTTTACAAAGGAACCCATAAATGAGACAACATGAACCCTTGTATGTCAAGGGCCCCATTCCTAGAAGTCTTTCCCAAATCCACCTCACACTCACCACATGACTTAGATAGGTTCTTCTAAGGAAACGTCCCTTGACTTGGGGATTGGCTTACCTAATAGGGCACCATGACACCCTCCCATACCTAAATTAGGTAAAACTTATAAGGTCTTTGAGCATTTGTTTAATTTGAAAAGTGGGGTTTGATGCACATGTTCGAGTGGTTCTTGTATTAGATATGGATTACTTGACATTATTCATGTGACTTGTGTATCCTTGGAGGGCGCTTCAGTTTGTCTTTGCAGGATCTTTCCCATTGAACATGTATTTGTGGGGAGATGACTTCACTCGGACCTCCATGAGGAATTTGGAGCCCGATGATGGATGCTAGACCCCACGTCTGGGGCACGTGAGATGATGTACGTTACACTTTGATGATGGATGGCATTTCCTTTGGAGAAACTTTGGCATGATTGGATGTGGAGACGCCACCCTTCTCCATGACATCATATAAAGGGCTAGGGTTTCATGGAGATGATGGTTTGACACTTGGCATGACATCTTGGCACATGTGGGCATGATTTATGGCCTTTGAAGGCCCAACTTTCCACCTACCAACCTCAACGTAACCTTATTGGAGCTCAACATCACCCTCAAGAGGGATGACATCACCCTTTTAGGGTTTATCTTGTGCAAGATTCATTTTTTGTAATTTGTAAAAGGAAAATTAAGAAGTAGGCTCTTTATTGTGAAAATACATGACTTTTAAAATTGAGTCTTTTCATGGCTAAGATTTCCATATAAATATGGCTAACCAAATTTCATTTTATCATAACACATTCCTCTCGCACATGAGAGACTTGGACTTAAATTTTCACTATCTTGGGCAACATTGGCTCTTTTATTAGTGTGTTATATCTTGGAGGGAAAGTTTTGGATGTTTATTGGCTCATTCTTGGTGGAATTTTCTGCAAATTAGGATTTGTGCTTGGTTAATCTCGATGAAGTAAGTAAAATTTGCAATTTCATTTCATGTATTGAATGATTATGGTGAATTTTCCTTGTTCATATTGAAGTTATATTGCTTGTGTAAACCCTAAGAGAGGAGCATAAGTGCTTCCTCCTCTCAAAAGGTTATTCCATCCATTAATTTGTTAAGGAAATCTCATCTAGGGTAAACTCCTAAAGCCCTAAAGTGTTAGCACTTTAGGAGTTTGGCTCTAGAAGCTTGTTGCTATTAATTAAAAGAATCTAAAGAAGGAAAAGAATTTGTGAGAGCCCAAAAGTGCTTGCACTCTAGCAAATTCCTCTCTTAAGGCCTGAAGTTTAAGGCCTTAAGGTGCTAGCACATAAACTTCATCACATTTCCTTAGACATTGCTATCATTACACTCCAAGTTACATTTATAGTGTTGTTTTAAACGACTCCATTGCCCAAAAGGCACTAGTATCATTGCTCGTGTGAAGGAATTTGATCAAACAAACTCTCAAACACCATTCTCTACGACTTTCACTAACTTCTTCTAACTCTAGCTTAGCTTAATCTACTAACTTTAGCTGTTGTTGAAAAACACTGCTACAACCATCTAATTTACTTAAGTTTGATGCATACACTAGTCTAACATTAACTTAACTCACTCAAAAATTGTTTGGAATAGTTGGAAATTGTTCTATTATACTTAGACTAAATTCACATTGTAGTTTCATGAAATTCTAATAATTTTCTTGATGTTGTTACTAAGTTATAATTGTTGTGTTACTGCTTTTGGTATCAACATTGAACAATTTTCATTTGTCTATTGTCTCTTGAGGTCTATATCACATACTGGTACTTGAAAATCACTATATATATGTTGCAATTGTTCTTGTTCTGGGAAGGTACCCGAAACATTTTCTATTGCCTCAATTTCACAGACATAGGCGTTTGACTTATGTAACCAAGAGAGGGGGATGCCTACATTATCTGCTACTTTGATCCCTTCAGGTTAATAGGGATGCCTCCCTTGTGGTGGACCTCTCTCCATCACTAAAACGTGTGGATCTTCTACTAAGGTGACAGTGGTATGATTTCCTGTAGTTACACGGATTTGAGAACTTGTGTTAGGGCTTTGGAATAAGTACGAATCCCATGATAACAAGAGAAATACATAAACAATTCATGAAAACAGGGCATCATGAGAAATGCACGCCCTAGGAAGAAAAATCTATGTATGGTGTTGTTAATTTACAAGTTACAAATTACATGACTATGTATTTGTTGTAAACCCTAAAGAATGAATATTAGGGTGATTTGTGCCCATAATTTAGTAAAGGGTTGAAATGTACATGAATCTTAGGCAACTGTGCACACACACTAACTAAATGGAAAAAACAATACTAACTACCCCCGTCCATGAGCTTGATGAGGCATGAGCTTGTACAACCACATCACACATAGGCTAGTTGTTAGTTGCATTTCCATTGCAAACACCTGCATGAATTATAAGAGAATACAATGTTATATGATTGAATAATAATTAAATATATAAACATACATATCAACATGTACGAGAGTCTAGAAAGACTAAAATTGAATACCTGAATGAGCAAAATACTTGTTTTGCTTTTAAATTGTAATTTCTACATTCATGCATAAATGCACGCCATGCTTCAAAAAAATGCACGCCCAGGTCTTTACAGACCTGCAATTTGAGTGAGTCAAGTTTACGAGGGTGTCTTATATAATTTTTACTATTGTCTACATATTTAGATTGTCATTTGCAAACATAAAAGTGGTTGTTGTGTAAAAGGGGAAAATTCTACCTTGTAAATTGAGAGACTAAAACAATAGAAATTGACATAATGGAAGTGCACGCCCATGCTTCTAATATAGCTCCAAATTAAGTCATGTAAGTTTTGGGGTGAAGTTATCAATATTATAAATCTATATATATCATACAGAGTGCATTTTAAAATGACTAAGGACTTCTATCTTGAACCAACATTCCAAACTTTTTGAAAAATGGAGGGTGAAACTGTCTTACTATAAAATGCACGCCTAAGACTCATATGACCTCCAAATTGAGTGGTTCAAATAGTGGAGTTTGGATTTTATCATTTTACGTCTATTTATACTTTAGTTGTGCATTTTGAAACATAAATCCCTATGTTGTGCATAAAGGCTACATTTTATCTTGTAAATGCAAAAAAATGCATAATTTAGAGAAAAATGCATGAAAACAGGGCATCATGAGAAATACACACCCTAGGAAGAAAAATCCATGTATGGTGTTGGTAATTTATAAATTACAAGTTACATGACTGTGTATTTGTTGTAAACCCCAAAGACTGTATACTAGGGTGATTTGTGCCTAGAATTTAGTAAAGGGATGAAATATTCATGAATCTTTGGCAACTGTGCACACACACTAACTAAAGTGGAAAAATGAGGACTAACTACCTATGTCCATGAGCTTGATGAGACAAGAGCTTGTACAATCACGACACACATAACCTAGTTTATAGTTGCATTTTCGTTGCAAATAACTGTAGAAATCATCATAGAACAGAAGGTTATATGAATGAATAATAATTAAACAAATAAACAGGCATATCCACATGTACGAGACTCTAGAAAGACTAAAATGGAATACTTGAATGAGCTTCTATTGGTTTTGAGAATAATTTATTCTCTACTAAAAAGGGTCAACCACGTGAAGGTGGAAGCTCATTTTGCCCCTCCCCCCCCTCCTCGCATCACTCTCAATTCCCCATACCCAATCTATCTACTGGAAAGTAACAGAAAGTGGCATAGTATGATTCATGCATAGAAAGTAGAAAAACAAAATTTAAAGGTAAATGAAAGAACGAGTGTCTATGCAGATATGTGGTTTTGTACATACAAAACATATAACATTCGTCCATAATAAGGTAGCAACAAATACTATATATGTGATCTTTAAGAAGGTAGAAACAAATACTATATATGTGATCTATAAGAAGGTAGAAACAAATACTATATATGTGATAAACAACCTTTTTAAAAGACGGTGCTTACCCCATATCGTTGTATATCTTCCATAAAAAATGTTTTCTTTTATTTTCCCCGTGGTTGAAGTTTTGGTGTCAATATCCATCTTATACAATGTATCAACATCCATTTTCATTCATTTTTCTACAAACACCATTTACATGTGCATAATTTATCTAAAGAAATACCTCTGTTGAAAAAGCTTATCTATACCATATTTTAATCAAACAAAAAAAACGTCATTCTTTATTCCATAAACATCCTAATATGTCATTCTTTATTTCGTAAATTCTTTGTGCACCATTATAATGTTGAACCATGAACCCAAGAAGGACAAGTGATGATGAAATACCCAACAACTGAATATTTGTTTTTAAAACCAAGTCGTTGTTTGAACTTCCCTTATAGAACATAGTATAGGCATGTATAGAACAGAGTATAGAACAAGGTACACGCATGTATAGAACACAATACATTTGGCAAAATTTCCTAACAAGGTATGAGCTTGGCTAGTTCCATGCATTTTTCTTCATGCTTTAACCATTTTTCCGGAAACTATATCAAGCTCCATATATCTATCATATGATGGAATATTAGGAAGTAAAGTTTTGATTTTCCATAATAAATGAAAATCATCTATTAACTTGCAGACAATAGTTTGACCTTTCAAAACACCATCCATAACTTGAAATTTAGTTATATCATCCCTTGCTTTTATTAGCATATCTTCATATGCTTCCCATTGAATAAAATTTATATTTTTATCCCAACATGAATGCAGTGCCATTTCAACTAATTCCCTGTATATTTTCATGAAGGTTTCAATACTTCTCCGAATTGAACTACATTTAATTTGAGGAAGATGAACCAAGTTTTTCTTTGTTAATACCTTTGTAGCATCCATAATTATAGAAGTATGAACATTGACACCCAAAGCCTTTAACCGATTCCAAGTCTTAGAGTTATGGTTTTCTAGAAGATATAATATTTTTGTAATAGACTCGACATTTATATAGAATATAATGGACCCATTTTCAGATGCCACGACCATTTTGTTAGAAAGATAGGTTTGGGTAATTATGAATTTGCCCAAGTTCAACTCCCAGATATGTAAATAGTTGTGTAAATCCCTAAATCTATCACATGCCAACTTACTTAACTCATAAGGATCAAACTATGATAGAACGGTTTCAAAAATTTCACAATCACGATCAATTAGGAATTTTTCATCAAAGGTTGATGGCTGACTAGACTGACTACCTTTCTCCGGCTATCCTTATTTTAAACAACAAGAACATATTTGAAATAAGGAAATGAGAACACTACCCGAACTTATTTGTCAAAGGAGAATTTTATTGTTTTTACTGGAGTCTATTGTACTCATAAGAAAGTTTACCATGTGCATTTACCTTCGGGGTTTATTGTTTTAATTTTTTTTAAAACCTTTGAAGTACATCGATGCGATGCCTTTGTTATATGGCTTACATCATGGTGTCAGATGTCATCCATTTGCGCATTTCAGGGGTGAGTTAAAGTGGTTTGATAATACCACCCCTACATATTGAAATGAATAAGGATATGACACATTATCAATAGTTAATACAGCGGTTTATAATTTAGGCCTCCGACCCATTTTTATCCAGCATGCACTTTCACCGGTCGAAATAAATTGAGACTGTTGATCTTGGATCTATATTTTTGGTTCGATCATGTCTGTTGAATTTTCATTTCAAACCCCCTCTGTTCTCTGTTGCGAGTACATAAATATGGAAAAAAGATGCAGTATACAGGGTATCAAACCTAAATTTAGGACTGAATGATAGGGCAAACTTGATGTGAATTGAACTCAAACAGAGCCATTGTAAACCATTTCATATTGAACAAACAACTACATGATCTACATTATCTATCTACATCAACAACAAGTTTACATACCGAAGATATTGTGGGGCCGATCCCTCCTTGGATGCATAGGTGGGGTCGGTCTCTCCTTGTACGGGTATGCTCCTCTGTAACGCCCGATATTTGGCCTTAAGCAGTTAGAACTTCAATTTTACACATCTTATTAATTCATTGCTTCGTAACTCTTTGGATTTAGTTAGACTGATATAGACGTTTGAGATGTGTATATATGGACCTATTTATGTGCTGCATAATGCTATTTTATTGTTATATGTTCATAATGATGATAGTTATGAGAATTGTTCAAACATGCAAATTTAAATGTGGAATTTTGGTACATGGATACCAGTTCAAGTTATGCTGTGAATGTATAATAGATGCAAGGCATGATAAAAATAAACATAATTTTTTCTACTGAATGTCAATACAAATATGGATTCTTATATGAAATTGTGATGTATATGCATGGATATGAGTTATTGGTGAACTAACCTACAGGTTGATGAACTATGCGATAGCCAAATGACTGTAGTGCTGAGGTAACTTGGATGTCATATACATTAAGAAGATAGCATATGCTATAAGTTGTACTTATTATTTAATTTATGATTCAAAATATTGCTATGATCTATGGTAAGTGTGGTTTTGACAGGACACCCAACTTGCCCATAATAGTTGTTTGATGATGTGACTCTAAGAACATTAGTTGCACAATATGGATTGATGTAGGGTGTTGACCCTAGTTCTATGAGGAGGAGTGGAGGTATTTCCCTACATTTATCCTCTGAAACTTAGAGTTGTAGGAGGGTTGTGTGAAGTCATGCTCCCTTAGACGTGTGATGGTGACTTCTAGTTGCTTGCTGGAGAAGCTTGGTCGAGATGTATGACACTTCTACTTACGGGTTCTATCTGGAGTTAGGTCAATATAGTTGACACTCCAGGTTAGTCCAGTAGAGGAAAGGATAGGATGGCAGATGGAACTAGGTTAGGAAGGAAGGATGCTTCAATGTTAGTTGAGAATATCGATTGGGGATTAGATGTACCACTATTGTTTATTCACTTGGTCTCTACCATGTTTAAAGCCCTCTTTTGATTCCCCTTTGATATTTTAAGTGTGATAATGAGTTATTGATGAATTATTGTAATTTTTTCCATTCAGATTATAAAATGATGCATTTACTTTATCTGTTGTCTTGCATGCCTTGGTGTGATCATACATGAACTATGCAATAGAGGTAGTGATTGTTTATCGTTAATACATGCATAAGATATGTGTCTGCTAGTTATGTGCACATACCCTACACATGTACACTAGTAGAATTAGATAATGTATTAATTATTAGACTAGATTATTAACTAGCATTTATAAGTTAACATGAGAAGGAAGACTTTGCATTTTATTTATTGTTATTTTATGTAAGTCATTTATATTTTAGTTTATTTTATCTTTTCCCAAAAAAATCTAGATAAGGGAGGTTGATGGATAATAATGAGGGTGGTTGAGGATACTTGGGGAAGTGGGTATAGAAACTTGATAAATATGAAGAGGAAGTGGTGGTAAAAGGGGAAGGAAGTTGAGAGGTTGAGTAATTCTTAGAAGATATAATTCTTGTGATAGTCTTCTTAGAGCATATTTGCTTTGTTGTTCTTGGAGTCACGGGCATGGAGGGAAAGATTTATTGGAGCTAGGAAGTTGGCTAGGCTCCTAGTTGGCTGGGAGGATTCCGTTATTTCCCTCTGACAAGTGGGAAAAAAAGGAATTCTTGAAAGCATATTCCTACTACTAGCATGACAACATTGCAAATGGTCATCTTCAACATACTAGGGAGGAGGTATTTCTCTTGGTATTTTTTGTTATGTTTCTATTTAAATATTTTAATCTTAAAGTTAAATTCTTATTTGTCTCATCTCTTATTTAGATTTGTATATTTGTATTCAAATTTGGAATATTTAGCATTGGAAAATTTGTAAAAGAGTTATGAATATGATGTAGGTTATTCCATCTATGAAAGAAATATTTTTTGTTTACACTTAATGCATGTGTTTAATTTATCAAATATTATTTAATATCATCTCGCAGATAGCTGTCACATTTGGTATCAGAACGTGGTTCTAACACTCATGGCCTATGGACCTTCCCAAGTAAAACTTATGAACAAATAATAATTTAATTTGTTGACTTATTTCAGTTCTAATCCAAGTATTCCCTAAATGGAATAACCTTGGATTCATGATCTTTGCAGTTGTCCTGATTGATCTATTTGTTGTTGCCCCGAATGAAAATTATTAATATTATCACTATTATGCATTGAAAACAATGCATGTTAGGCTTTACAAATTCTAAGTATTCACATCCTAGTTCTTGTTTAATTCCCCATGGTTCACTACATAAGTGGAATCAATGGTAGCAACTAAAATTTTTCATATCGAACTTATGTCAAACAATGATCCAACTATTAAACTAGAAATGCTTCCACTATTTATAGAAACAAAATTAACCTCTTGCCCCTTGACGAAGACGATCAATTGCATTCTTGTCAAATTGTTTTGACATGAATTTCATATCAACGATGCAATTGTTAAGAATGCACTGACATATGAATTTTAGGTAGTTCTAAACACAATTTATACCATCCTCTAAGTCTGCAAAGGCAATTTTAGGCTTAACCGTCCTACACTACTAACATTCGAGTAGGTGTAACAAGTTTTAGTTTTTAGTGACCCCATAGCGTATAAGTACCTAAAGAAAGGTGCAAAAAAATGCATTAGAGATACGCCCCCGACCATGAAAGGGGGCATGTCTCATGCATGTGCTAGTTTGACATTTCGATTATGAGCGATTCAATATCTACAATATTGCTTTAAGCTGGTGGAAGGACATTGGAAGATACTACCAATATAGAAACTTCAAGCCATTGTCTTCCCTATGGGACAATGGAACAGAGGATATAGTGGCCTTTTTTTACCTTCACTGGAGTGTGAATATGAAACTTATCATTTATTTCGTATTGTTCAATGTCATTTTCAGTTAAGATGCGGAGTACCATTTAAGGGAAGGATTCATCGCAATAAAAATGATGTTGGAAAAGGGAAAGGCTTGAAGCTTTAAGTTTAGTGCGATAAATGGGACTTGAATCTTGAAGTGAAGTAAGTAGCGGTACCAAAATTAGAGGTAACATGTATGTATACAATTTCTAGTGTGGGACGAGAAGCAATGACATAAGTCATAGGATTTATGGTTGTAAGTCATAGGATCTGTGGTATAGAAGGAAGGTTAAACCATACATCCATCTTCGAATGCCTCATGAACAACCTCATGAACAGTTTGGGGTTGCAGGCTTGGCATCGCTATGATAGTTCCCCCAATCAATAGATAGAATAGATGGCAAGATACCTTGTGCTATGAGATAGTTTAGGTCAGAAGGTTGGTCCAAATGTGTAAATGCTACCGAGGGTGCATGAATAGCTCTCCACATGAAAATGACCTCATACTATCAGATGGTCTTGACAAGAAAATAAATCTTAGGAGTAATCAATCATCACATTCTTTTTAGGAACCTTGACTGGATTCAATCTGAACTTTTCTTCCATCTTGGACAACATATCCTTGGTCTTCTCAAGGTATTCAATGGAAATATCTATGGTAGCTTTAGACTCCTTGTTATTTTTCTTGAGATCCAATACCCTTTTATTTTTTCTCTTTAACGACATTCTCGGTCTCTATCAAATCCACATCAGTAAGTTGCCTCAGAGCCTTGACATCCCATTCTTCCATGTATGTTTCACTAAGTAATGTTGTAACTTTAAATGCCTTGCCTAAACCTGTAAACTGCTCGTCGATATGATAAGTGTGTGGACATACAAAAACCCATGGATTTGGAAGAAAGTATGGATTGGGTATGCAAGAGCATTAAAAATTCGGGAAACTGATGAAAACATGTTTGTTTGAGGTTGGAGGTGAACATAATTTTCGAGGAACTCCAGTGGCATTCACATCCTTTCAATTGGATACTTGGCATGATCCACCATTCCAACTTGTAGAACCTTATCCAATAGATCCTCATTAATAATAGTAGGGCTACATCACATCATACATGAGTAGAATAGTAGGTCGTTGGAGCAATATATGAGCTGCAACAAAGAGTAGTTGGTGGGTCGAACATGGTGCAAGTGGGTCGATCAAAGATGTTGATCTGAAAGTTGAAGTGCCCCACATTGGGAGTTGGGATGTGTGTTGCATTTATTGTTTAGCAACAAAAGTTGACGAGCGTACCTCTATCACATGGTGCAATTCAATATGGAGCTTATTATTAATCTTTAGTGTTATTAGTCCCTGTCATGGGACTATAGCAATGAGTTTGCTTTTGATGTGACATTAATTTGCTTTTTACCATAAATTTGTGTATGCAATGTAATGTTTAACATAGGAAAACAAATATATATTTTTGGATATAATAAAAATATTTGTGTTTCTCATTTCTAATTCGTTGATAGAATTGAAGTGTTATTGCTCCCTTCACGTCTTTCAATATGTAGAATTAATGACACAATCAATGAATTTCACCAATCACCACATCTAAATATAAAAAGTTGTACTATGTATTTATTATTATGCATTATTATATTTATAATCTAATATATTATTTATTATTATATTTATTATCTAATATATTATTTAGATTATATTTATTATGTAGTATAATAAATATTATATAAAAAAATATATTATTAAATTTGAAACGTTTATTTTCAAAAACAAAATTGAATATTTTAAAAATGCAATTTGCATTTGGCTATCTTAACTTAATTGGAAGAAAATTTAGGTAAATCCCAAAACTATACAACATCCACATTAAAGTAAAAATGTGGTAAGAGGTCCTAGCCAATACGACATATGGAAAATCTATAAACTAAGTGTCATGGAGCAACACGTCTTCCTCATTCCTTGTGAGTCTAGGTCGAATTCTTTGAATTCCAATCTTTCTGACGGTATTTTTTTTTTTTTT
>SNQJ01S0041397.1:112684-123892 GCA_010110895.2 Picea sitchensis
TAGAGAAAACCAAATTTGGGTGGCCATGAGTGTTGGCACCCTGGTTATTAATGAAGGCATAATGCTTGGGTGCATTCATGCGAAACTTTTAAGTTTCATGTGTACTAATTTGGGATCGTGATCGACCTATAGCAGGAAGCATGTTCCTGTTGTAAGAATGAATGAAAACGAATAGGCCATGTAGTGGAGAGGTTGGTTAAGTTCCAACACACCATGGCCAGGAACCTGTCATAAAGTGTGACAAACTTGAAATCAATGCAAGGGTGCATTGGGTATGAATGTGGCCACAAATGTTGGCACATTCATTAAAATCAATTGATATCTGAATCACATTTTGGAAATTTGGTAGGCTGGAATGATGCATAGGTAAGGGATGATGTATCCTTTCGCTTTGAATCCTTGAATAGATGAAATGACTTGGACTGTTAGTATACTTGATTTTCGAAAAAGGTAATGCACACGAAAAACTAACAATTGTTTGGATGTGTAAAGAATGAAATTGCAGGGAGGAAAGGGTCTTGGATATGGCAGTGTTGTAAGTCCATAATGAAGATCGATTTCCTGCTGAGCCAAACTGCAAGGAATGGTATTTCCTTTTTGAGAAAGTAATTTAATTGTTAAGTATGCACAATTCTGAAATTGTTGTGACGATGTTGTAAAGGTGCAATAAAATGTATATGCGTGGAAAAGCTAAAAAGTTGTTTGGCCGATTGAATTTGAAAGTGCAAGAAGCAAAGTGGTCGTGGATATGGCAGCATTGTAAGCCCATAAGGAAGGCCAATTGCTTGCTGAGCCAAACCGTTATGGGAAGGAAAGTCCCATAATTATGAATCTGGTTCCTGTGCGGAACAAATATGAAAACAAATCGTGAGATTGGAAAATTTGTGGGTGACAGATTTGCAATAAAATTCTGAAAGTTGGAATTTATAACGATGTCTCATGAATTTTGTATACCTGTGATACAGGTGAGAAGAAAAGACATGTCCAGAAAGGACAAATGAGGGCTGTCTAAGTTGAAGATGATGAACATGGCTACTACAGAGCCATGAAAACCCCCTGATAAGCCATGATCGCCTAAAAATTATTATGTTGAGGTAACACAAGCCAGAGGTACGCCTCGACAGAGCAAGTCTGAGGGATGCCTCGACTGTAAGACTTGATAGAGTCTCTAAAATTTTCCTGTACGAGAAAACCTTGGCAGGGCAATATGGATCGCCCGAGGGACTGTATAACAATGAAGGGGATGCCTGAGCCTGGGCCTAGAGGGCGAGTGACCGCAAGGAAGATGAGACCTTAATAATTCTTGTAAACTATTGGGATCATGCACACAGTGGGTAGTCTCCCGTGCGGAAAAAACTTGGAAAGGAAGATGAAATCATGATAGCTCTTGTGAAGTATCGAATTGGAATCATGCACCCAATGGGTACGTCAAGGAAAGCGATGAGCATTGATAACAAAAGTACCATGTGGATACAGATCCACAAACTGCACAAATAAGTATTGTGCTAAGATTATGAAATTTTCCTTTTGAATTTTGAACAAAAGTAAGATGTTTTCGCACAAAATTGTGATTAATGTGCTTGCTATCCAAGAATTATTGAAGGCATATGACGAAGACTAAGATCCTGAAAGAGGACCTGACCGAGGACGAAGGTCAAGACTTCTGAAGTGGCTGAATGAGAAAGGCGTGACAGGTGTTTTTGAGAAAGAACACCGTGGACGGTGTTTCTTTAAGGGGGAGTGAATTGTAACACCCTATTTCCCCCAATTTGTAATTAATCATAAAATAGGAATTACCATGCTAATGCATGAGGAAAATGTAAATGTATTATTGTTTGAGTTGCCAATGACTGACTGTGGGGGTGAAGCCTTGAAAGTACTGGCCATGATATCACTAGAGGAAGAATTTGAAAACTATAAGAGAGGGTGGATTATGACAAATAACCCCAAATTTCCCTTGATGAGGATGACAACCTCCTTCGGATCCCAAGGAGATAAATCGATTAATGAAGAAAGGACCAATGGTTGAATTATCAACCACCCCCATGAATGGAAACATGGGTTGTCAGCGCAAATTACCATAGGGACCTGCAGACCTGAGCTTTCTTCTGACAGAAGGAATAGGATAGGTTGGAAAACCTTCCAAGGTAAGAGGGATAAACACGGGAGAGAAGACACGAGACAAAAAAAAGAGCGTAAGCTCGCAAGGGAGATGCACAGAGGTCTCCAGCGAGTCACGAACTAAAGGCTGCGAGCTTGATGCCGAGGAGCATCTGAGAAACCTCGCCGAGGCCATAACCGAGAGAGAGAAAGCTCTGAGTTACAGAGAACATGACCCAAACATAAGCGAAAATGGAGGAAGAACCCTCGAGAAGTGTGAGAATTCCCTGGTGATATCATGGCTTGGCACGAGGGTGGCCAGAGTGCTAAGAATGAATGCCTCTATGCCTAGTGTCGGGTGGAAGGATGAACACCCACAGTTAGTTGGTTGGCAACAAACTGTAATAGATAAGTGATCTCTTGCCATGTTTAATTTATCTGTAACTGTGTATGAATTGGCTATACTGTGTATGTTGCAGGAATTGTGTATGACTTCTTAATGGATATAATGTATTTCTTTTATCACTGCTTGATTGTATAATTAGGCTAGTAAGAAATCATATGGTTAGGATATGTTTTATACTCTCAAATACTTGTGTCCTGTGGTGGCATAAGCTCGAGTCACGAACTGTGTGTTCGTCGACCGTGAACACAGTTTCATGTATGCATGTAAACCTTCCTAATCGTTTTGAGTCCCTTGGAGGACGAAGCCTATTAAGCCCAGAAGAAGAGCACAAGGCTCTTAAGTCCTTCATAGTTGACGAAGCTTAGGAGGGATAACACTTGCAGAGTGTTCCTTAAACCAAGGTGGATATCAGAGGAAGGGACAATGGTTCAAAACCGTTGGAGACCAAAATTATTCAAGGACTGGAAGCAACAAAGGCTCTAGTGGAAAAACAGTCGATATTAGAGGAAAGCAGAGACAAGGACGGACAACCGTCAAATCTACAGAAGTAGCGATAACCTTAACGCTTCGTGCCCAAAGGAGGATTTCAACGTTCGGGGAAACAGAGGTAGAGATCCCTTCGAACGCGCAATACACGAAATCTCAACGGGAAGTTAGACCGTCAGATATCAAGTTGGACACGTGTCGTCTGATGGAAGAATGAAAGGAGGGACGTGTGGAAGTCAGGCAACATTTCACTGACTCGCGATTGGGAGTGGTCAAAGGGCAAGACTACACCAACTCATGATACGCGAAATAACGACATGATCGTGGTCGTTGACCTAGGAGTGGTCTGGACCGTCGATCGTCTAGAGGGAGATTTCGACGTTTCGGGAATCGGGGGTTCGAAAGAAAGAACCTTACAACGTGCGAGTCACGAAATCCCAAACTCTTCGAAGAGGAAAACAAGTCGTCCATTGTAGAGGATGCGTGGCGAGGGCTCAACATTTCGTTGACTCGTAGAGCAAGAAGGTCAAAGAACATACTGTTTGAACTAGCGATGTGCGAAGTCGCGATTTGATCGTAGATGTCCATCAAGGAGGGCACATCCGTTAGGTGGGGACCACGTGGTTGACAGGTGGTGGAAACATGTCGCCTGGGAAAGAGTCAACCCATTTTTGACTTATCGTGTTTCGAGGTTTCGAAGGGTGAATAAGTTGCACCTTGATCGCTAAGGTCGCGAAACGCCGAGAGCCGAGGTCTCGTGCGACGGGCGGCAGCGACACAACTCATAAGAAGAGTACAACGGAGGAGAAAAGTGGCATGTACGCGTCGCTTTGGCAGAGGCCACGTAACTTTGACCTTTCGTGTTTCGAGGATTCACAAAGGAGGAGCACGAGGGCTCAACACTCCAACTCGCGAAGTCGCGAGCTGCGAGTAGTGCTAGTGTTTAGCCTATCCTACAATTATATGTAGTAGGTGCTAGTGAGGAGGGAGCCATACCCGTATCACATTTCGGGTATCAACGTTTGGAGAAAGAGGAGTTGAGAGCCTTTACTCTCCAACTCGCGAGTTGCGAAAGGCGCTTGCGCTAAGGCCAGGTTGTGGTCGCTTGGAGGAGGATAAGGGAAGGGATGGTCTGCGCTAGGCCCCGTAGAAATTCATGGATTCTGTCCCTTGAAGAATAGACAAAAAAAAAATTTAGTTGTCGTAGTTGGTGTGTGACAGAATTTGGTTGTGGAGTATTGACCATTGGAATTTTTATTTTTTGCCAATGGGGGATGTTCCAAAGCTTATCCCGTTGTTGCGTCGGTTCTTCTTGATCCTGGTCCGCGATATAGTGTCAGAGTTCGTTTAGATTGAATTCCCCGCCGTCTTTTTGTCCCCATCTCAGCTGGTAATTTCCTTCCGTGACTGCTATTTTTCATCTCTCCAATTCCTCCTCCACTTCTTTTACTGTTGTTGCAGTTTGCTCTTTATTCTGTGGAGTGAGAGTGTCCCAGATTCTCCATTTGTTGCGATCTGTTTCTTGTTTCCAGTAATGGTAGACTCTGGTTTTACCTTGCGCGATCAACTCCAGTTGGAGTTCCTCCCTGTCCGGGTTCTCCATTCTAGGTTCTTGTTCCCAGACGTCCTCCCAGAATCTGGTTGTTCTGCCATTCCTCACTTCCCAAAAGCTGTGTGTCTGAATCAAGGCTTTGTTGCGCTAGGCTAGGCTCCAGATGGCTGGACCTTCCCCGGTGCCTCTTAAGATTTCCCAAAACCTGTGTATCTAAATCCAAGATTTGTTGCAACAAGCTAGGTCTGTGATGTATCGTGGACCTTCCCCTAAGGCTCTTAAGCTGATTCGTCTCCGGCTCTGATATCCGGGGCATACTTTTGCCTGGGCTGTGTTTACCCATGGTGTAGTAGCTCTTTGACCTAGTGCTATTACTCAAAGTTTCGCCCCTGTAGGTGTCATTGTCACTTTGGTGGTCTATTTTACCCTGTGACTCCCTTTCTCTTTGGCTTATACACCTTCTCCCAAGCCACTAGGGCCCATTTTTTCTTTGTTTCAGCCCCTCTCCATAGGAAATCTCTTTAGATGGCTCTTATCTTTTGTAATATTCCTTTAGGGTTGGGGAAAAATGGACATCATAAGGTTGGAATTGCTTGCAGAAGTGATTTGGTCAAAATGAGTCTTCTCGCTAGGTTGAGGGATCCGTACATCCAATTCTTTTTCACCCGCTCTTGTAACTTTTTGATTATTCCTTCCTAGGTTGACATTTTGTAAGATTTTTCTGTCATGGGTATGCCCAAGTACTTAGTTGGGAGTGATTTTCTTTCAAAGCCCAAAATGTTGGCTAGATTTCTTTGGATTGTGGGGTTGGTATTGAAGAAGAAGATCATAGGTTTGGACTGGCTGATCTTTACACTGAGGCTTCCCAAACTCTTCTAGGATTCATTTTTAGGCTTTTGATTCCTTGATCGTGGGTATTCCATGAAGTGAGGTGTCATCCAATGAACTGCTGGTGTGTGGAAGTAGGGCAATTTTCGAAAGGTTTGATACCCAGGATGGGTGATGGATGGATGGAAGGAGGAAGGGAGGAATGGAATGGAATGGACGGAATGGATGGAAAGGAAAGGATGGAAGGGATGGAATGGAGGAATGGATGGAAGGAAATGGATGGAAGGAAGGATGGCCGGAGGAAGGATGGATGGAATGGATGGATGATGGGCGGATGGAAATGGAATGGATGGATGGAAAGGAAGGAAAGGAGGAATGGAATGGAATGGAATGGAATGGAGCGGAGCCGATGGAATGGACGATGGATGGAATGGATGGAATGGATGGAATGGATGGAATGGATGGAATGGATGGAATGGATGGAGGAATGGATGGAAGGAAAAGGATGGATGGATGGAAGGCCGGAGCCGGAAGGCCGGAGGAGTGGAAAGGAGGATGGAAAGTGGAATGGATGGAAATGGATGGAAGGAATGGAGTGGATGGAGGAATGGACGGACTGGAATGGAGGAATGGAATGGAATGGATGGAAATGGATGGAATGGATGGAATGGATGGAATGGATGGAATGGATGGAATGGATGGACGTGGAGTGGAATGGAC
This sequence comes from Picea sitchensis, assembly GCA_010110895.2. NCBI lineage: Eukaryota > Viridiplantae > Streptophyta > Pinopsida > Pinales > Pinaceae > Picea > Picea sitchensis. Next base: position 118,777 of record SNQJ01S0041397.1, read on the forward strand.
GGACTTTGTATGAGGGGGTACCTTACCCCCCATCTGGTGCTCATGTTGTCCTCTGTTATATGGTTACATCACAAACCGGCTTGCAGTTGTTCTGCAAACCCTAGCAGTCTCAGTCTTTCTGACGGTATAGTTATCGATGTTAATTTTTTTCATTTTAAATCTTTACAAATTGATTTCTTTTAAGACTATGAAACTAGCCCCTAGTTAACATATTGTTCATGTTTCACAGTAATCATCATCATCACACTATAGGGTATCAACTATCATCTCCATTTCTAAATCTACTTGGTAGGATTAAGCCATCATGCAACCCTTGTTCTTTAAGAGCTTGAGTGACATAGAAAGGTAGTTAGTGATACTTATTATCGAATCTATAGTGCTATTATTAAAAGCTAAGCTTGCATGAATAATTTGGATGGTTGTGTAGTTAATGCTCTTCATGAACATATGCACTTGATCCCTGTGCATCGTTCGTATTGATATCCATCCACTGTATCCAATCGAAAGCATATCAACAATTGGGGAATCAACAACATTCATAGATTTATCGTGAAACAATTGCTCACCTACAACAAATATCCAAATATCCAATGTAACCTGCTTTATTGACTTATTGATTATCCACTATGACTTGTTTCTTTGACTTATCGAGTGTAGTGATCACAATTTCCAATATATTGTATCCACAATGTGAACACAAATTTTGGCTTGGGCACACTCTTCATCCTTGATGCTAGTTACAATAAGGTCACACCATTACCATCAGTGAAAGACCAAGAGAAGTGGGTGGAGTTACGTAAATATACATCAAACGCTTAATTTTTGAATAGATACCTCACATGCTTAATTTTTTTAGTCAGTACAGGTTTAGTTAGATGGTAAAACTGTGTATTTTTATACCCCATTAAAGTTGAAATCAAATTCTCTTTAAAAGAAAAACAATGTTGCTTCCCCTCAGGACTGCTTCTTCAAACTGGGCATGCAAAATAGACAACCTCGTTTCAAACAAGGCAAGAAAAATATATAGCAAAGAGGTTGTTTCTAGAGTGTTGTAAGCTTTCTACATTGCATTATATTATTCCCGAATAGAAAAAGGGCACAATTGTTTAAGAATATGGTTGAGGGAAGTCTCGTCCCATCGTTGAGGATAACAACCACTATGCTAGCATGCCTTCCCAAGTGCAAAAATAATGACATGTATTGACAAGCCAAAAATAAAATGTAATTGCAAAGTACTAGTTTTAGATTCACGTTTTCATGTTATTTTGATTATCTTTGTATTAAGACATGTAAAAGAAAAATACATCCATCCAAAATATACTGCCATTGCACTTATGCGATCTACTTTTAATTTTCAATAAAGGTGTGTGATATAAATAAGTTTCGATCAAAATCTTTAGTAAGATCTTGGTAAGCCACCGGTTGGCTTCCTTCTTCACTAAGACACTCAACCAAAAGTCTGCATGTAGTTTTGATCAAGCAGTGCCACACACTGTTTGTTTCTGGATGGTGTGTGCCGCAAGTAAAGTCCAATGGACTTTGCTGCGGGGCTGGAGGCTTTTTTAAATCGCATCCAAAGCGGATCACAAAGTGGTACCTAAACTGCGGGGAGGGAACAAATACAAAGGCGGAACTCTTGGGTCTTTGGGGCCACCCTCACTTTAGCTTCATATTGGTCTCTCAACCACTTTCTGGTTCTTGGTGATTCGCGTGTTGTCATTGACTGGATTATTCAGAAGAGCAAGCTACACTCGGTCCATCTTGAAGGCTGGCTGGAAAAAACCAGGGACCTGTCCACTCTCTTCTCCGATATTAGCTTCCAGCATGTACCCAGAACACACAATCGGGAGGCCGATGCTCTCTCAAAGAGGGCCCCTTGGCTTAGGAGATCTGAAAACTCGATCTACCATTGTGACAATGGGATCGAGAGCTCCACCTCCACCTTTACTGTGTTTTGAATGTAAGGTGGCCTCTGGTTATCGGTGCACTAACAGGATTGCAAGCATTCGTTTTGATGGCCTTTGGTTATCGGTGCACTGACAGGATTGCCCTGATCGACTGCTCATCACCGATCGACTGTCGTTTTGACACCTACAGTTTTTTCATAGTTTGTGTTTTTGCTGTTTTTCTTGGCTGCTTCTTGATTGTTACCTGACTTTGTTTCCATGGTTGTGCACAGAGAATCGAATTTTGTAAAAGGTTTTATAATAATTTATAAAATTGACAATTTTCTTGAAAAAAGCCACCGGTTGGATAGCTAGAAGAAACCAGTGATAGTTTTAATAATTCATTTCGTTATTGATTTGTAGGTTTTAGAATGAAAAAATTGATATATATACTATATATATATATATATGAATGAGTAAATGGTAATTTGTCTATAGAATATATAATTATATATATATTTTTTTTTTTTTTTTATTTTTAATAAATTTATAATATTTTTAAGATTTTTTTATAAAAAAAAAAAAAAAAAAAAAAAAAAAAAAAAAAATTATATATAAACTATGTATATATAATTTTATTTTTATAATATTTTTACATTTTTTTTATAAAATATCTTTACTATGTGGTTTAATTGAGATAAATTTATTTAGTTTTTATATTATTTTTGTAATTTAATTTAATACACATCTACACATTAAGTTGATTTAATTAATTAAGTTTACTTTTGAGAAAATTGTTACATTGTATTTATACTATAATTTGATTTTTATTTATGGTAAAATAATAAAATTGTTTATTTAGTTATTAAAAAAAAAACACTAATTCTTAGAAAATTTATCCTTGAACATTTTCATAGAATTTTTGCATCCTAAATAGTATAGTTTGAGTGGGCATAATGGTTAAGAACATATGTTTCCTCTTAAGAGGTTACAAGTTGAAATCCAGAGGGGGTAGGGTATGTATACCTCCGTAGACTTTACCAGTCAAATCGTTGGGCGGAGGGGTTCCCTTGTCCCACAAATAAAGGGTTCTCATACACCAATTTGGTGTAGCTTGGTTGTGACCTTAAAAATAGATTATTATTATTATTATTTAAAAAAAAAACAAATATTTTAAAGTTATGTAAAGCTAGAAGTTGAAATATTTCTATTACCTATTACTTTTTGTAACGTCCATTAAATATTTAAAAAATATGAAAATGAATTTATTCAAAATGTTGAAGAAATTAATGTAATAATAATAATATAATAATAATAGTAATTAAATTTTAAAGTTTGAATATTTTTCAAAATATTTTTAAAAAATGTTATAATAATAATTAATTTTTTTTTGTTAAAATTAAAAATTAAAATTAAAATTTTACTATTCAATAATGTTTAAGTACTTACATTATAAAATTGTGGAAATAAATCGTGGATAAGTCATACCGAGAAGGCTATAACAGAAACAGGAAAATCATCTGGTCTATCCAAAATGATCGGGCTGAGATCCTCCGCGGTCAAGCTGCCATAAAAGAAGAGGCGGTTGCCCATTTTACTCATCTGTACAAAGCAATCGATTGTCCTCTTCTTACCGACAAACTGGAAATTGCCAGCCTGTATCCTAAGCTAGTATCACCTACTGAAGCCACAGAGCTCTTTAAGCCCGTCACCCTACAGGAAATAAAAGATATTTTGACCCATTTCAAAAAAGAAAGAAGTCCAGGCCCTAATGGCTGGACCACTGAGTTTTTTTCTCATTTTTTTGATCTCGTTGGATCGGATCTCCTACAGATGGTGGAGGACACCCGCATCAAAGGTAAGGTCATTAAAAGCCTCAACGCCACTTTCCTGGTTCTGATACCAAAAGAAAACAACTCCGTCTCCTTCAATGATTACAGACCTATCTCATTGTGTAATCTCATTTATAAGATTGTTTCTAAGGTGATCTCCAACTGATTGAAACCTTATCTGGAAAGAGGCCTTTCAGCCGAACAACTTGGCTTTTTAAAAGGCAGAAGAATTCAAGACGCCATAGGGGTGGCTCACGAGTGCATTCATTCCATCAAACATAAGAATTTAAAGGCCTTAATCTTGAAATTAGATCTAAAAAAGGCGTTTGACAGCATTGATTGGAGTTTTCTGCGGATAGTCCTCCTATCGGCAGGTTTTGGCGACAATTTTACTGACTGGATCCTTTCCTGCGTTTCTAGTGCTAATTTCGCTGTATTGATTAATGGGGAGGCCACCAACTTCTTCCCATGTGAGAGAGGGCTCCGACAGGGATGCCCACTCTCCCCTTATCTGTTTATCTTATTAATGGAGAGCCTCAGCCTCATCCTCGCAAAGTTCTGCTCCGTTCACAACATCTCTGGTATCAAGGTTTCCAGACTCAGCAAAATTATCCATCTTATGTTTGTTGACGACATTCTCCTAATGTCGTTAGCAGAAATCTTGGAATGGCTGGTTATTCTTGATGCACTTCATCTTTTCTGCTCTATCACTGGTCTGTCCATAAACGCTCATAAAACTACTGTACACTTTTGGGGTCTTTCTGAAGCTGAACTGCTACTTTTCAAAGCGTCCCTTCCTTTCTCTTTTATTGATTTAAATGAAGGTTTTAGGTACCTGGGTTATAGGCTGAAACCGGGTGCTTCTTCTCCTGCTGATTGGAGCTGGCTTGTGGCCCTTTTTGAAAGGAGAATAGGATATTGGGGAAATAAATGGCTTTCCCTGGGTGGCCGCCTTATTCTCGTCAAATCTGTTCTGGAGGGTCTAGCTGTTTATTGGATGATGCTTGAACGGATTCCCAACAGGATCATTATTTTGCTGCGTAGGCTTGCTTTCAATTTCCTGTGGAATGACCATCCCGGAAAGCGCCATTTTCACCTTTGCAGCTGGCATTCTCTTTCTAGGCCCCGTAAGGAGGGGGGATGGGGACTCAAGAACTTATCTTATTTCAACACGGCACTGCTGGCTGTATCTTTCTGGAGAGCGGTGACCATCGGTAACATCTGGTACCGGGTCATCAAGGACAAATATCTTACATCCTACCCCCTCCTCCAATGGCTGTGTAAGATATCACACAAACAGAGAAGGGTATCTCCCTTCTGGAGAGGTCTGATTTCTGCTTCTCCTGTAATCTTACATTGGCTCCGCTGGCTGCCCGGATCGGGAACTGAAATCTTAAT
>SNQJ01S0041398.1:0-10055 GCA_010110895.2 Picea sitchensis
TGGGCAGAAGCAGTAACTATAGCTTGTTATCTGGTGAATCGATCACCATCAACAGCAATAGAATGCAATATTCCTGAAGAGGTATGGAAAGGTCACCCTTGTAATTATCCTAATCTTAGATTTTTTGGTTGTGAAGCCTATGCTCTAATTCTAAAACATCAACGTTCTAAATTAGATCCAAAATAAAAAAGGCTTATCTTTGTTGGATATGGTGATGGTATTAAGGGGTATAGGTTGTGGGATCCTACTTCCCACAAGATTTCCATTAACAGAGATGCAATATTTGATGAATCATCTATCATAAAATTAGATGTAAATGTTCAAATGAAACAGGTAGAAGTACCGAAATAACAACATATTCAGTTTGAAACTCGTTCAACTACAGATGAAAGTGAACATGAACAAGTTTCTGAAGAATTTCATGAAGAGGTCCTTGCAGAGGAAAATATGGATGATGATGGCAATCAACAGATTGTGGATGAGCCACAAACTTTCCTTAGGAGGTCTACACGGGTCAAATTTCCTCCAAGAAGGTATGATGATTTTGTTTCATCAGTTCTTTAAGTACTAATGATGATGAACCTTCGTGCTATCAGGAAGTTGTGGAGGGTTCTAACAGTGAAAAATGGAAAGAAGCAATGAATGATGAAATGAATGAGTTAGCAAAGAATGATACATGGGACCTGGTAGAACTTCCAAGAGACAGGAAAATTGTAGGTTGCACGTGGGTCTACAAGCTGAAGAAGGGTGTTGATGATAAGGTAGCAAGGTACAAGCAAGGCTGGTTGCAAAAGGATATTCTCAAAAAGAAGGTATTGACTTTCATGAGATTTTTTCACCAGTTGTTAAAATCGTTTCAATTCGAAGTATGTTAGCATTGGTTGCATTACTTGATTTGGAGTTGGAGCATCTATATGTTAAGACTGTTTTCTTACATGGAAATTTGGATGAGGAGATTTACATGGAAAACCCTGAAGGCTTTGTTCAGAATCGCAACAAGAAATTTTTTTGTAGGGTCAAGAAATCATTGTATGGTATGAGGCAATCGCCCAGACAATGGTACAAGAAATTTGACTCTTTCATGATGAGCCAAAATTATACAAGGAGTGACCATGATCATTGTGTTTACTTTAAGAAATTGAATAATGGCATATTCATTATCTTAATATTGTATGTTGATGATATGTTTTTAGCAAGAAAAATCATAACTGAGATCAACAGGTTAAAGGCTCAAATGGCTAGGACATTTGATATGAAAGATCTAGGAGTAGCAAAGAATATTTTGGGCATGGAGATATTCAGAGATAGAAGAAATGGTAATCTTTGGTTGTCACAACAGAATTATGTCGAGAAAATACTTATGAGGTTTGGTATGAACAGTGTGAAACTAGTTTTTGTACCTTTCGCTTCCCATTTTATGCTTTCTTCAAGTTTATGTCCTAGTACAAAAGAAGAAAAGGAACATATGTCTCGAATACCGTATGCTAATGTAGTAGGAAGTTTAATGTATGTGATGGTTAGTATAAGACTAGACATTTCACATGCAATTGGGGTTTTCAGCAAATATATGGAAAATCCAAGTAAGGAGCACTGATCAACAGTGAAATGGGTGCTTCAGTATCTGAGGGGTAGAAGTGATTATTGTATCACCTATAACGGTGGTTGTGAGTTACTCTGTGGATATGTTGATTTTGATTTGTAGGTGATTTGGAAAAAAAGAGGTCAACTTCAGGATATGTCTTTACTCTTGCAGGTGGAGCTATTAATTGGATGTCAAAGATACAGAGCATTGTTTCTTTATCCACTACGGAAGCAGAATACATAGATGCTTCACATGCTTGCAAATAGGCAATTTGGTTAAAAGGTTTGTTTGGTGAGTTTGGAAGGATGCAGGACAAAGTAAAACTACTTTGTGATCTTCAAAGTGTTATTCACTTGGCCAAGAATCCAGCCTACCATAGTAAAACTAAACATATTCCTATTAAGTACCATTTTGTAAGACAGGTCATCGATGAAGGTGGAGTTTCTCTTGAAAATGTTCATACAAAAGAGAACTGCGTAGACATGTTCACAAAACCACTACTTTTAGAGAAGCTATGATGGTGCTTGGCTTCTCTTGGCTTGCAGAAAAGGTGATGAACAAAAGGAAGGAGCAAGGTATCAGGTTAATTGTTGTCAAGGTGGAGATTGTTGGAATTTGGTGAAAACAAATTCTAAAAAATGGATTTTAGATCCTATTATTCATCATTGGTTGTAACTAAATTAGACCAAGGATAGGAGCGCATTCAATAAATTAGTTTCTTGTGTAAATTGCTATAAATTTGTGTATGCCCGTAGAGGCTGAGGGAGATGAGAGGGTGAGTTGATGTAACTCTTCATGCTATGAATAATAAGAAAATCGATACCTCTGCTTGGTGGACACAGCCCAACGTTTGGGTGAACCATGTATATTAGTTTATGTTTTGTTGGTTGCAGAGTCAACATTGAGAAATAAATAAAGAAAAATAGTATGAAGTGAAAGTATATAAAAATTATTATTAAATACATATATTCTAGTCCCAGATGGAGATTGAGTTTGATAGCCTACTTATGATCCAGTTCTATTTGAATCATAGTTGGTCACCCGAGTGGGAGCAATTGAACCAGAGAAAGTCGATTTCCAATCAAACGTGTGAAAGATGTTGAAATACATCAGGTTAATTCAAGAGAATTAAAACAAATTTATGTAAGTTTGCCCAAAATATCCATTTTTTTCTTATAATGACTTTTGGGAGATTCAACAAATGTTGGGATCATGCTCGAATTCGAACCCGAGCAACATGGTTCATCCATCAACACAATTTTCTCTAGACCATTTGAAAGAAATATGATCTATGGGCTCTGCATGCCAATATATATTGCTCTTCTATCTTTAGTATTCTATATATGTGTGCTACCTTAGCTTTGTATCTCCTAGTTAAGAGAAGACTGTTGGAATTCCTCTCTACCTTTAGCAAACACAACCATTGGTATTTGGACCGTTGGAATATGGAACAATAATTTTTCAAGACCGTTGCCTCAAGATCGTTGGCGTTTCCATCAACTTGTACGCTAAGTATTGGCATCCCCACAAAAACTCATCTCATGCCAGGCCATGGTGGAGTACCCTGTGAATTATGGGTTCATGATGGAGAGAAATTGAAACAAAAAAAGCATAAAAAATCTAATCAAGAGTTAGATAATTTCTCTCAAATGAAGAAACAAATTGAGTGAGAGGAGTTCTCTACTGTAACATGGCACTTAAAATAAACTAAATCTTACAGTAGAGAAATTTCAAAAGTTTTCTTATAAGAATGTATCACTAAAGGAGAAGTTAAGGGATTTTCAAAGAGGGGAAAGAGTAGGATATGGTTCTAGAGAGAATATATGCCTTTCTGAAAAAAGGAATCACCATTATCTAGAAGTGAAGGTAGTGAAAATAAGCATTTTAGAGAGCATAATCAAGGTGAGAGATATGATCTTCACTTTGTTCTGGCAAGAATGAGCATGAATTAAATACGTGTAGGATTCCATGGGATAATATCAAAGACAAGCAATAAAAAAAGAAATAAAAAGGTAAAGCTCCCAAACCAACCCATTCTATTATTTCTCATTGCAATACTAGGGTAAATGAAGAATTGTTCAAAACTTCATTTACTTTTGGGAGAGATGTTTGGTTGTTTGACACCTATAACACTTTCCACGTGAATTTTCGGAAATACTTATTTAAAGAATTGAATGACAATGTATATGGTGTAGTAAACTTTGCAAATGGATCGAGTCTCAAATCTATGGGAGTTGGCACCATCTTGCTCAAATTGTGAAGGAACTTTCTATATCTTGTGCACATTCCATAGAAAGTTCATTTTATTCACATGTTTGATGAAAAAGTTGAATTAAGGAGGTCTTACAATAGCATGGTCAGGATAGGAGGATAAGGAACCATTGAAGCTGAAAGGCATATCTACATGGGGACATAATTTTACATACCTCTCTCACCATGACTAAGATGTTTTCTCATCAAGTCTATTATGGCATGCTATATTTGGGCACATCAATTATGATAGTCTTCATGTTTTGAATAAAAATTGTGTCTCTGGTTTTCCTACCATTCCAAGAAACTTGAAGCAATGTGAGGCATGTAGCCTTGGTAAACACAACAAGCATCATTTTCATGATTCCTCTTCAAGAGCACGTAGAAATATAGAGTTGATACACTCTGATTTGTGTGGCCCCGTAACTATTGTATTTTCCTTTAGCAATAAATATATCATGACTTTTACTGATGACTACACAAGGATGCCTTGGGTTTATTTGTTGAAACATAAATCTCAAGCATTTGAAACATTTAAAAACTTTCATCTATGGATTGAAAATGAAGCTCAATTTCATATTAACACTCTTTGTACTAATAATGGAGAGGAATATAATTCCAATGAGTTTGAAATCTATCTTCAAGCATCAAACCACTATCCCATACAATCCTTAGTAGAATGGTGTAGCAGAAATAATGAACAAGACACTCTTGAATATGGTATGTTCAATGCAATTTTTCAAGAATGTGAAGTTGATTTTTTTGGATGATGTAGTTCTATGTGTAGTATATGTCAAAAACAAAATTCCATCCCATGCTCTTGGGAACAAGACTTCTTATGAAATGTGGTATGGCTACATTCCATTCGTGAGACATCTCAGGTTTTTTGGTTCCACATATTATGCCTTAATTCCCAGGGAGAAAAGAAACAAACTTGGTGTAATGAGTCGAAAGTGCATCTTCTTGGGTTACTCAAATACCACCAAGGCATATCATGTTCACAATGAGGTAAACAAGAAATTCATTATTTCCAAAGATGTGATTTTTCTTGAATCCACCAAGAATGACAAGATTGTTGAGCAAGAACATAATCATCTTGATAAATTCACTCATGTAAAGACATATCATGAGTTTGATGATGAGATTCCACATTTTGAAGGGGGGGTCCCTATCTTGGATAAATCTTTGGAATCTCCTTTTGAAGTGCCATCTCCCACTCATGTAGAATACCAACCACTTCATCAAAACATGAATTTCAATTGGATGATGTTATCGAGAGGATTGAAAGTTTGAACCTTGATGGGAATGCAACACCATATTAATCAGTTGAGCAACCTATACCATGACATAAATGTCCAAAGTGGCTCATAAAGACACTTGAAAGTGTTTGTCTCAATGATGTTGGAAATACAAGAACCAAAATTTCAACAAGAGAAGATGATGGAGGTGATGTAGATGATTCAATTCATGTGATGAAAAGGATATGGGTTTTTCATATCATTGTGAGTTGAATTTATCTACTAACTTTGAACCAACTTTCTTTGAATAAGTTGTTTCTAATGGTGAGTAGATAGAATCTATGCAGAAGGAATATGATGCTCTCATAAAGAATGAGACATGGAATTTGGTGGATCCTCTATTTGGAACCAAACCAATCGGTTGTAGGTGGGTCTACAAGATCAAGTACAAATCTGATGGATCACTTGGAAATCATAAGGTGAGGCTTGTGGTGAAAGGATATGCACAAAAATAAGGCATATACTATGAGGAGAATTTTTACCCCGCAACAAAATGGGATACCATTTATGCATTGTTGGCTTTGGAAGCATATAATAGGTGGAAGATTAATGCATACCCCCCTTCTCTCCTAAGGACTGCGTGACCTCCCGGTCTAGGATCGATCAAGAAACTGAGTCTGATTGACTCTTTGACCCTCAAGAACCTCAAAACCACTTAACAAGACCTCTTTCCCTTAAAGTATAGGTTATATGGAACCTGCGGCTTTCTCCTTAATGCCTTTAATCTTCATCATGTTTAGACGCTAACTCTCTTGGTTAAGCCCCTCCCTTTATGTGGCCAAGGATGTGACCAGTCGCCTAATCAAAAGGTGTGTCGCGACTTCGCTTATCAGGCCTTTGCATGTGAGTCACTCCGACTCTCCCGACTTCTGAAATCTCGATAAGAGCCTAGCACATGCTAGCCCCTCTATTCCCCTTCACTGATGTGACCCTTCTCTATGACCATGGGCCAATCTTTCGAGCACTTCACGATTTCGCATCTCGTGAGTTCACACTTCATGAATCATCTCCCTAGACACTCAACAATCCAAATCTCTTCTCGAACCAATGGCTCGGATCAAATCTTTGAGGTTTCGGGTTTCGCAAGTTCCCAGAACTCTTACCTCTTATTTCCCAAGTTGCAAAGTCCCAAAATAACCAGATCTACGGTTCAAATCCCTCCTTCGATCAACGGATGTGATATTTTCATGACTTTGGTGTCTCCTTACCTTTGTTCTCCCAATAGCCGAAATTGTGATGGTGTTGGATCAATGGTCTAGATCTCCCCTTTGATCAATGGCTCAGATCATGTTGTGATTTCATGTTTTACGAGTTCTCGCAAATTAACCTTTGACTCCTTCGAGTCACGAGTCAGTGAAATGTTGATCTCTCACCATGTGTCCTCCTTGACAAGAGACGGTCTCGATGATTTAGGAACAATCAATGGTTGTGATCTTTTCACGAGTTCACACTTCATGAATCCTCACAACTCTGCTCTTTGATCTTTCCACTCAGCGAGTCAGCGAAATGTTGATATCTCGCCATGTGTCTTGTCGTGATGGACGGTTCCAATGATTTCGGAATTTTGTGACCTTGTTCTTCCTGTGTATGTTCAAATATTTAAGGTTAGTTCACTTTACCTTGATCAGACGGCTACGATTTGCTGGTGATCAGATCGAACGGTTGGGATCTTTCCTCCTCTGCACTTTCTCCTCGTTGTCTGGACGATAATCGGATGGTCCATATCTTCCCTCTAAGCTCAACCTTTCTTCAGACTTAGAATATTTTCGAAAGGATTTAAAGGCTTTGAACTTTATCCTTCCTACGAGTCCATTTCTTGGATCTCGTTTGTGCTTCTTGGAAAGTGCTACTCCTCCTAAGCTTTATCTCTCCAAAGATTTCGATCTCCCAAGCGCTTCTTGATTTTCTGGGAAATTTGTCAAAATCAGATCCAAAGGTTCTTGAAAAGAATCCTTTCTCACCTTCTTGGCATTATTCTGATCCTGTCCTTCGACTTCTTTATGAAGTCACTTCAACTCTTCGTCGAATCCCAGGTCTGTGCACTCTTTGCAATAGATCTTTACACAAGATTTGATTTCTTGCAACGACTGTGCACTCCTTGTGGCAATCACTTTACACTTCCTGCAAAGAAACTCTTACGTTATTTCTTCTAAGCTTTACGAGTCGAAACAGACCTTGTCAACGCACTCCTTGTAGACTGTGTGCACACCTTGCACCGGCTCACGAAGAAAAGTGATTTAAATTCTTATGCAATAATTTCAAAGTTGCATACACTCGTATCAAAATTCATTCATTCTTGAAAAGATTAAGACAACAACAGAGAAATTTCAAACACTATTCACACCATACATTGGATCAATTTTTCACTGTTATCTTCATTCAAAATCAAGAAAATGGTTAAAGCCAAAATCAAAGCAACAACCACTGCTATGAGATTCCTTCTTGCTCATAATTCTTGTAACACCTCTTTTGGGCATACAAAATCTCTCTTTATACAAAAGAAACAAACTAAGTGCTATCTAATTGCGGTTACATTAAGACTAGGGTTAAGCTCCCAAGTCACGCGTGCTCATTTTGTCTCCACGCCTGTGATCTTTCCTCTTTTGCTTTCTATCACTTCAAAATATTTCCAATAATGGATAGCATTTGAGACTCTGGATTGGCTCTCAGGAACTGAGTTGTCCTGCCACGTGTACTTGTTGACGATGCTCCTGCATCATACTCCGCCTGGACAAAAATTCATGGACTCTTGTCCCTGAGCTCCTGTACCGACTTTCCATGCTTCTGGATATCAACTTCACTTTCCCAACTGGAATATTCTATTGGGTGTCCCTTCCACTTGACCAGATATTCAAAATAGGTCTTCCTCTTGGTCTTCTTACTAATCCTCTGATCAACGATCTTGTCCATCTGTGGTTTTTCTCCTATAGGCATTTGTTTCTCCCACTGAATCTTCCCTTGATCTATTGATCCCTCTATGTCATCCTTCCTGTAAGGATACAGGTCTGAGATGTTGAATATGGGCGATATGTCCACATCATCTGGAAACTCAATCTCATAGGCATTGGCATCAACTTCTTCAAGATCTTACATGGTCCTATCTTCTTCATCTTTATCTTGTTATATGTCCCCCTAGGGAACCTTTCCTTCCTAAGATGTGCTAGAACATGATCTCCTATTTCAAATTGAAGTTCTCTGCGATGTTGATCATCTCTGCGATTGTACTCTTGGCTAGAATTCTGCAACTTCCCCCTGATCTGGCTATGGAGCTTCTGCATTTCTGCAAAAAAATGTTCTACTCCAATGCTTCTGATCTCACTCGGTTCCAAGTCTCTCAACTGAGATACTCCCCTGGGTTGCATTCCATACATTGGTGCAAAAATTCCACTGAAATATCTAATGAACTTCCTATAGAAACTCGCTAATCCATGGAAGCTTCTTACCTCAAACATGCTCCTCGGTGACGGCCATTCTTTGATTTCTTTCACCTTCTCCGGATCCATCTTTAGTTCGTTTGAAGAGATCACAAAACCCAATTAAATGAGTTTTGTCTTCATAAAAGAGGACTTCTTCAGGTTTATAAACAGCTTCTCCTATTGTAGTCTCCTCATCACTAATGCCAAGTGCCTTAAATTCTCCTCTTTAGTCTTGCTAAAGATCAATATATCATCTATATACACAACCACGAACTTGCCAATGAAATATTTTAGTATTTCATTCATCAACCTCATAAAAGCACTCGGGGCATTGGTTAAGCCAAATGGCATAACAAGCCACTCATACAAACCTTCATTTGTCTTAAAGGTTGTCTTCCACTCATCACCTTCCCTCATTCTGATCTGGTGATATCCACTTTTCAAATCTATCTTAGAAAAGAAATTTTCCTCACTTAAACAGTCCATCAAATCATCTATTCTTGGCAAAGGGAATCTATACCTGATAGTGATCTTGTTGATGGCTCTCGAGTTTGTACACATTCTCCATCCTCCATCTTTCTTTGGACTCAACACAGTTGGCACTGCACATGGACTCAAGCTCTCTCTGACCAAACCCTTGTCTAACAATTCCTAGACTTGGTTCTTTACCTCCTCATTCTCTCGAGGTGTCAGTCTGTAAGTTTCTTTGTTTGGCATACTTGTTCCTGGTATCAAATCGATATGATGACTGATACTTCTGATGGGTGGCAATGAGTTAGGCAGTTCATCCACCACTATGTCAACAAAATTATCCAATAATTCCTGAACTTCTTCAGGAAAATCATCCATTGAAGTACTTGTAAGGATAACTCTAGGTTTCCTCACCACAACAAACTACATCTCCTATTCTTTTTTTACTTCTTTCAGGATTTCCTTCCCACTCATGAGAAGTATGCTTGTGTTGGCTTCCCCTTTCACTTTCTTCTCCTCTATTGGTAGCAACATGTGTGTTCTACCATTCTTCTACAGGGTGTATGTATTCTTCCTCCCATCATGAATGACATTCCTATCAAACTGCTATGGTCTTCCCAAAAAAATATGGCATACATCCATGGGAATTACATCACACACAATTTCATCTCTATATCCTCCTATCTTAAATTCAACCAAGAATTGTTTAGTAACCATTACCTGGTGTCCTTTCTACAACCATGAGAATTTATATGGATCTGAGTGTGCAGTTGTCTCTAGCTCCAATTTCTTCACCATCTCCGTGGGTACTAGGTTATCAGTGCTCCCACTGTCAATTATCACCTTGAATACTTTGTCTTTAGTCTTGCAAGTTGTCCTGAATAGACTGTTCCTTTGTACTCACTTTTTAACTTCTACCTTTGGTTGTAAGAGAACCTTCCTCATCATCAGGGATGTTCCATCCTCTGCTCCCTCTGCTTCAACATTCCCTCTTTGTGCTTTTGAAATGTGAGCTTCTCCTCCTTCTTTCTTTTTCTC
>SNQJ01S0041398.1:10065-30494 GCA_010110895.2 Picea sitchensis
AAGTTGGTTCAAAGTTAGTAGATAAATTCAACTCACAATGATATGAAAAACCCATATCCTTTTCATCACATGAATTGAATCATCTACATCACCTCCATCATCTTCTCTTGTTGAAATTTTGGTTCTTGTATTTCCAACATCATTGAGACAAACACTTTCAAGTGTCTTTATGAGCCACTTTGGACATTTATGTCATGGTATAGGTTGCTCAACTGATTAATATGGTGTTGCATTCCCATCAAGGTTCAAACTTTCAATCCTCTCGATAACATCATCCAATTGAAATTCATGTTTTGATGAAGTGGTTGGTATTCTACATGAGTGGGAGATGGCACTTCAAAAGGAGATTCCAAAGATTTATCCAAGATAGGGACCCCCCCTTCAAAATGTGGAATCTCATCATCAAACTCATGATATGTCTTTACATGAGTGAATTTATCAAGATGATTATGTTCTTGCTCAACAATCTTGTCATTCTTGGTGGATTCAAGAAAAATCACATCTTTGGAAATAATGAATTTCTTGTTTACCTCATTGTGAACATGATATGCCTTGGTGGTATTTGAGTAACCCAAGAAGATGCACTTTCGACTCATTACACCAAGTTTGTTTCTTTTCTCCCTGGGAATTAAGGCATAATATGTGGAACCAAAAAACCTGAGATGTCTCACGAATGGAATGTAGCCATACCACATTTCATAAGAAGTCTTGTTCCCAAGAGCATGGGATGGAATTTTGTTTTTGACATATACTACACATAGAACTACATCATCCAAAAAAATCAACTTCACATTCTTGAAAAATTGCATTGAACATACCATATTCAAGAGTGTCTTGTTCATTATTTCTGCTACACCATTCTACTAAGGATTGTATGGGATAGTGGTTTGATGCTTGAAGATAGATTTCAAACTCATTGGAATTATATTCCTCTCCATTATTAGTACAAAGAGTGTTAATATGAAATTGAGCTTCATTTTCAATCCATAGATGAAAGTTTTTAAATGTTTCAAATGCTTGAGATTTATGTTTCAACAAATAAACCCAAGGCATCCTTGTGTAGTCATCAGTAAAAGTCATGATATATTTATTGCTAAAGGAAAATACAATAGTTACGGGGCCACACAAATCAGAGTGTATCAACTCTATATTTCTACGTGCTCTTGAAGAGGAATCATGAAAATGATGCTTGTTGTGTTTACCAAGGCTACATGCCTCACATTGCTTCAAGTTTCTTGGAATGGTAGGAAAACCAGAGACACAATTTTTATTCAAAACATGAAGACTATCATAATTGATGTGCCCAAATATAGCATGCCATAATAGACTTGATGAGAAAACATCTTAGTCATGGTGAGAGAGGTATGTAAAATTATGTCCCCATGTAGATATGCCTTTCAGCTTCAATGGTTCCTTATCCTCCTATCCTGACCATGCTATTGTAAGACCTCCTTAATTCAACTTTTTCATCAAACATGTGAATAAAATGAACTTTCTATGGAATGTGCACAAGATATAGAAAGTTCCTTCACAATTTGAGCAAGATGGTGCCAACTCCCATAGATTTGAGACTCGATCCATTTGCAAAGTTTACTACACCATATACATTGTCATTCAATTCTTTAAATAAGTATTTCCGAAAATTCACGTGGAAAGTGTTATAGGTGTCAAACAACCAAACATCTCTCCCAAAAGTAAATGAAGTTTTGAACAATTCTTCATTTACCCTAGTATTGCAATGAGAAATAATAGAATGGGTTGGTTTGGGAGCTTTACCTTTTTATTTCTTTTTTTATTGCTTGTCTTTGATATTATCCCATGGAATCCTACACGTATTTAATTCATGCTCATTCTTGCCAGAACAAAGTGAAGATCATATCTCTCACCTTGATTATGCTCTCTAAAATGCTTATTTTCACTACCTTCACTTCTAGATAATGGTGATTCCTTTTTTCAGAAAGGCATATATTCTCTCTAGAACCATATCCTACTCTTTCCCCTCTTTGAAAATCCCTTAACTTCTCCTTTAGTGATACATTCTTATAAGAAAACTTTTGAAATTTCTCTACTGTAAGATTTAGTTTATTTTAAGTGCCATGTTACAGTAGAGAACTCCTCTCACTCAATTTGTTTCTTCATTTGAGAGAAATTATCTAACTCTTGATTAGATTTTTTATGCTTTTTTTGTTTCAATTTCTCTCCATCATGAACCCATAATTCACAGGGTACTCCACCATGGCCTGGCATGAGATGAGTTTTTGTGGGGATGCCAATACTTAGCGTACAAGTTGATGGAAACGCCAACGATCTTGAGGCAACGGTCTTGAAAAATTATTGTTCCATATTCCAACGGTCCAAATACCAATGGTTGTGTTTGCTAAAGGTAGAGAGGAATTCCAACAGTCTTCTCTTAACTAGGAGATACAAAGCTAAGGTAGCACACATATATAGAATACTAAAGATAGAAGAGCAATATATATTGGCATGCAGAGCCCATAGATCATATTTCTTTCAAATGGTCTAGAGAAAATTGTGTTGATGGATGAACCATGTTGCTCGGGTTCGAATTCGAGCATGATCCCAACATTTGTTGAATCTCCCAAAAGTCATTATAAGAAAAAAATGGATATTTTGGGCAAACTTACATAAATTTGTTTTAATTCTCTTGAATTAACCTGATGTATTTCAACATCTTTCACACGTTTGATTGGAAATCGACTTTCTCTGGTTCAATTGCTCCCACTCGGGTGACCAACTATGATTCAAATAGAACTGGATCATAAGTAGGCTATCAAACTCAATCTCCATCTGGGACTAGAATATATGTATTTAATAATAATTTTTATATACTTTCACTTCATACTATTTTTCTTTATTTATTTCTCAATGTTGACTCTGCAACCAACAAAACATAAACTAATATACATGGTTCACCCAAACGTTGGGCTGTGTCCACCAAGCAGAGGTATCGATTTTCTTATTATTCATAGCATGAAGAGTTACATCAACTCACCCTCTCATCTCCCTCAGCCTCTACGGGCATACACAAATTTATAGCAATTTACACAAGAAACTAATTTATTGAATGCGCTCCTATCCTTGGTCTAATTTAGTTACAACCAATGATGAATAATAGGATCTAAAATCCATTTTTTAGAATTTGTTTTCACCAAATTCCAACAATCTCCACCTTGACAACAATTAACCTGATACCTTGCTCCTTCCTTTTGTTCATCACCTTTTCTGCAAGCCAAGAGAAGCCAAGCACCATCATAGCTTCTCTAAAAGTAGTGGTTTTGTGAACATGTCTACGCAGTTCTCTTTTGTATGAACATTTTCAAGAGAAACTCCACCTTCATCGATGACCTGTCTTACAAAATGGTACTTAATAGGAATATGTTTAGTTTTACTATGGTAGGCTGGATTCTTGGCCAAGTGAATAACACTTTGAAGATCACAAAGTAGTTTTACTTTGTCCTGCATCCTTCCAAACTCACCAAACAAACCTTTTAACCAAATTGCCTATTTGCAAGCATGTGAAGCATCTATGTATTCTGCTTCCGTAGTGGATAAAGAAACAATGCTCTGTATCTTTGACATCCAATTAATAGCTCCACCTGCAAGAGTAAAGACATATCCTGAAGTTGACCTCTTTTTTTCCAAATCACCTACAAATCAAAATCAACATATCCACAGAGTAACTCACAACCACCGTTATAGGTGATACAATAATCACTTCTACCCCTCAGATACTGAAGCACCCATTTCACTGTTGATCAGTGCTCCTTACTTGGATTTTCCATATATTTGCTGAAAACCCCAATTGCATGTGAAATGTCTAGTCTTATACTAACCATCACATACATTAAACTTCCTACTACATTAGCATACGGTATTCGAGACATATGTTCCTTTTCTTCTTTTGTACTAGGACATAAACTTGAAGAAAGCATAAAATGGGAAGCGAAAGGTACAAAAACTAGTTTCACACTGTTCATACCAAACCTCATAAGTATTTTCTCGACATAATTCTGTTGTGACAACCAAAGATTACCATTTCTTCTATCTCTGAATATCTCCATGCCCAAAATATTCTTTGCTACTCCTAGATCTTTCATATCAAATGTCCTAGCCATTTGAGCCTTTAACCTGTTGATCTCAGTTATGATTTTTCTTGCTAAAAACATATCATCAACATACAATATTAAGATAATGAATATGCCATTATTCAATTTCTTAAAGTAAACACAATGATCATGGTCACTCCTTGTATAATTTTGGCTCATCATGAAAGAGTCAAATTTCTTGTACCATTGTCTGGGCGATTGCCTCATACCATACAATGATTTCTTGACCCTACAAAAAAATTTCTTGTTGCGATTCTGAACAAAGCCTTCAGGGTTTTCCATGTAAATCTCCTCATCCAAATTTCCATGTAAGAAAACAGTCTTAACATATAGATGCTCCAACTCCAAATCAAGTAATGCAACCAATGCTAACATACTTCGAATTGAAACGATTTTAACAACTGGTGAAAAAATCTCATGAAAGTCAATACCTTCTTTTTGAGAATATCCTTTTGCAACCAGCCTTGCTTGTACCTTGCTACCTTATCATCAACACCCTTCTTCAGCTTGTAGACCCACGTGCAACCTACAATTTTCCTGTCTCTTGGAAGTTCTACCAGGTCCCATGTATCATTCTTTGCTAACTCATTCATTTCATCATTCATTGCTTCTTTCCATTTTTCACTGTTAGAACCCTCCACAACTTCCTGATAGCACGAAGGTTCATCATCATTAGTACTTAAAGAACTGATGAAACAAAATCATCATACCTTCTTGGAGGAAATTTGACCCGTGTAGACCTCCTAAGGAAAGTTTGTGGCTCATCCACAATCTGTTGATTGCCATCATCATCCATATTTTCCTCTGCAAGGACCTCTTCATGAAATTCTTCAGAAACTTGTTCATGTTCACTTTCATCTGTAGTTGAACGAGTTTCAAACTGAATATGTTGTTATTTCGGTACTTCTACCTGTTTCATTTGAACATTTACATCTAATTTTATGATAGATGATTCATCAAATATTGCATCTCTGTTAATGGAAATCTTGTGGGAAGTAGGATCCCACAACCTATACCCCTTAATACCATCACCATATCCAACAAAGATAAGCCTTTTTTATTTTGGATCTAATTTAGAACGTTGATGTTTTAGAATTAGAGCATAGGCTTCACAACCAAAAAATCTAAGATTAGGATAATTACAAGGGTGACCTTTCCATACCTCTTCAGGAATATTGCATTCTATTGCTGTTGATGGTGATCGATTCACCAGATAACAAGCTATAGTTACTGCTTCTGCCCACAGTTCCTGCTGCAAGTTGTTTTACTAAGCATACTCCTTGCTCTCTCTAGAAGAGTCATGCTCATGCGTTCAACAACTCCATTTTGCTGAGGAGTATAGGCAGTGGTCTTATGCCTATAAATCCCAAACTCTTTGCAATAGTTCTCAAATTCCATTGACGTAAATTCACCACCATTATCATTTCTTAAACATTTAATGGACCTACCAATGCTCTTTTCTTCTAAAGCTCTAAACTGCTTGAAAACAATAAACACTTCAAACTTTATTTTCAACATATAGATCCACACCTTCCTAGAGAAATCATCTATAAAAGTAACAAAATATGATGATCCTCCATACGAAACAATAGGGGATGGTCCCCAAACATCAGAATGGATATAATCAAGGATTCCTTCACTGGTGTGTCTTTCGGTTTTAAATTTCTTCCTATTCTGTTTTCCATAAATACAGTGCTTGTAGAAATCTAACTTTAAAGAATTTAGAATAGGAAGCAACTTGGGATCAGACAATACCTTCAATCCTCTTTTGCTCATATGGCCCAACTGTTGATGCCACAGTCGAACAAAATCATTGTCATTCCTGGATACAACTGTTGCATGATCTGACTCGGTTCTTCCTTCTAACAGAAACAGGTTTCCAACCTTCTTCGTCTTCATGACCAGTAGGA
Organism: Picea sitchensis; assembly: GCA_010110895.2. Classification (NCBI taxonomy): domain Eukaryota; kingdom Viridiplantae; phylum Streptophyta; class Pinopsida; order Pinales; family Pinaceae; genus Picea; species Picea sitchensis. The sequence goes on from SNQJ01S0041398.1 coordinate 16,103, forward strand.
TTCCTTTTTATACCTTCATAACTCCACCTTGAACAATACTTTTATATCCTCTAGTATCTAAGACTCCCAAAGAGATTAGGTTCTTCCTTAGCTCAGGTACATGTCTCACATTAGTTAGTATCTTAACAGATCCATCAAACATCTTAATTCAAATGCTACCAATTCCCACAATTTTACATGATATATCATATCCCATGTAAACAATTCCATCATCTATAGACTAGTAAGTAATAAACCATTGTTTATGAAGACACATGTGATTTGAAGCACCAGAATCTAATAGCCATTGTTGATCATATCGTGAAACAACACTAATTGATAAAACTTCATCATCCATACCTGAACCTATTTCAATTGCATTTGCTTCATTCATCTCTTTTGGAGGGTCTTCTTTGGAGGCTTGTTGTCTCTTCCAACAATCCTTCTTCAGGTGTCCAGATTTTCCAAAAAATCAACACTTAAGTTTTCTCTTCTTTCCCTTCGACTTTGACCGAGAGAAATCCCTCTGAACATGTCCTCTTTCCTTAGGCCTTCCTCTGACCACCATTGCCTCAGATGTAGAGGTTTTAAAATTGGATTTCTTCCTTGTTTCCTTAGTTAGTAAAGCTTCAACAATAACATCAAACTCAATACTTTCTGTTGAACTGAATCTAATAGAGGTAACAAAGTGATCCCATGGCTCGGGCAAAGAACATAATAATGTAATAGCCTTATCTTCAGATTTGAATTTCACTCCCATGCTAGTCAATTGGATTAAAAGAGTATTAAAAGTATTTAAATGATCAACTATTTTTGTACCTTCCTTCATGCTAAAACTGTAGAATTGTCTTTTCAGGAAGATCTTGTTCATCGAGGATTTCATCATATACAAGCTTTCCAGCTTCGTCCACAAACCGATTGTTGTCTTCTCCGTAACAATGTTAAACAAAACATCATCGACCAAACACAGATGTATGGAACTCAGTGCTCCCGCATCGATATCTTCCCACTCTTCATCTGAAATGGTCATGGGTTTCTTTTATTTTCCCAAAAGCGCCTTCACCACGCCTTGTTTCATGAACAGATCGTACATCTTCACCCTCCAGATCTCAATTTTTTTTTTTCCATTGAACTTCTCGATTTCAAATTTAGCACTTTGAGTTCTTGTCATTAGAAGAAAAAATTCCAAAACCACTGCTTATACAACCAAGCCCCTTTTATATGAAAATTAACCTTATGCTTAAAGATTGAACCCAAAAACTAATGATGGAAAGGTTTTAAAAATATTTAAAAAATATTTTATACCTTAAGGCTTTTAACCAATTCCTCAAAAAAGTTCAATTCTTTAAAAAAATATTTAATATCCCTTATGCAAACCATTAAGTGCAAAATCAGGGGGCAATTAAAATATTCGCACCATTCCATTTGTTAACCCTTAATACCATTCGACCATTAAAAAATATTCGCACCTTCTAAAAACCCATGCAAATTTTATGTTGGAAGATGGACGCTCTCTTCCAATTCCGTAAGTCCCCAATTTCATAATTTTGTAAGATCAGCGTGCTCTTTGTATAGAGACCCCAACGCTGATTTTTAATTTAGAAAAATATGTAAGTCCAAAGGAGGATCAACGCTCCCTTCCCTAGGGGCGCCCAATGCTGACTTGGAAACATCGCTCCCTCTAGTATCTACCCTGCGTTGAAGTAAAATCGCTCCTTTGACCAAGCAGCTCATGCAACACAGCTCCGAGTAGAGATTCTGTTTCTTTTATTTGACGGTATCTCATGCAACGCAACTCTGATACCAATTGTTGACTCTGCAATCACCAAAACATAAACTAATATGCAATAGAAATAATACAGAAACATATCATACATTAAACTCGAGGATTTACGTGGTTCACCCAAACGTTGAGCTACATCCACCAAGCAGAGGTATCGGTTTTCTTATTATTCATAGCATGAAGAGTTACAACATCTCACCCTCTCATCTCCCTCAGCCTCTACGGGCATACACAAATTTATAACAATTTACACAAGAAACTAATTTATTGAATGCGCTCCTATCCTTGGTCTAATTTAGTTACAACCAATGCTGAATAATAGGATCTAAAATCCATTCTTGAGAATTCGTTGCCACCAAATTCCAACACTTAGGAAATGAATTCAATTCAGAAAATGATGAAATAAAATAATGTGACAAACGCGCCCTCGGTATGCAAATATTTATAGGAAAAGTTACATCTTCGCGATAATCGCATAGCCAATATCTTGGAAACAAAAGGGATATTGCTTTATCGCCTACTACATATTATTTTATTCTAGGGTTCCAATCAAAGTGTCCACCAGTTATTTGTTGCTCCAAGCTCACACGCTACAACAAGAAGCCTACAATTATGTCTTGAGAGTTTCAGATAGTCGTGCGCCTTGTTCTTCCCATGTAGGGTTGTACAAGGGAGAAGCTACATATGCTAGGCTTGTCCTTGAATATGGTTATATATGGAAGGAAAAATCGTTCAACTCTTTAGGAACACGAATTGGGTTACGATGGAGGAAGCTTGTCCTCCTAGATTGGAATACAACTAGGTAGATTCCAACTTCATTCACAAGGTTCTTGCAAAAAGAAATGAGCAAGCAAAATCTAGTTATCAATAATACCAGGGGTTCTGATACCACTAACAAGTGAGGTTTGAGTAACTCCACAGATTTTTTTTTTTTAATTGAAGAGAGCCATATACAAATACTATTATAAATGACGTTTGGTTTTGTCTTCCCACATGTTCCATGGTTGTTCTTACTCTTCACATTTCTTCAAAATTAAATATTTACAATATTATTTACAATATACCATGATTCCAAGGATTAGGTATCTAACATGACAACCTATTGGTAGATATTGGAGTGCAAAGACATCAATACCATGACTATTATGGTCCACCCCCACTCTTAGTGCCAAGGGTGATGTCATTCCTATAAAGGTCAATACCAAGGTAGATAAATGATATTTAGTTAAGTTAAATAAATAACCTTTCCTAAATTGGTTAAATAAATAAATAACTTTTCCTAAATTGAACCATAGGCAAAGAAAAGATTAAAATGGTGAGGAACATATTAATATGATAGAGCAATGCTATTATGTCATTTAGAGACATATAATTAACATTGTGTAACTTTTTGTTTACATATAATATGATAATTTAGATTGCGCAAAGTGTAACAAATTGTAGCATCCATACCTATGACACATGACAATTTTAACCATTAAGTAATAATCATATGTAGGAGCAACACCAGTTCAACTATGCTAAGAGCTAAAATAATTGCAAACTTGTTAGAATACACAAAGAGCTTTGTTAATCTGATAATTTAGATTGCACAAAGTGGTAATAAATTGTAGCATCCATACATACGGCACATGGCAATTTTAACCATTAAGTAACAATCATATGTAGGAGCACTACTTCAACTATTCTAAGAGCTAAAATAATTGCAAACTTGTTAGAATACACAAAGAACTTTGTTAGTCAAAACCTATTCACATGCAATCATTAAGTGAAATTAAGGTTAAAAGAATATGTTTACACTTTTTAGTCTAGCACACCTATTTATGTAGGTTCTTTATTATAGGTGGGCTAAGTGCAACTTTGGAAAAATAGGATATAACATACATACATATGTAAGTTGCGGGGTTAAGTGTAAATGCACCCATATGGTTTTGGAAAAATAGATATCCCTAGATCTAGTTAAGATGATAAGTGCCCCCTATTGAAAAGTTAATCAAGATTTTGATTACAAACGCTAATTTTATAGTTAGAATTAAAGATGCTTTCTCTGTCGTCTCATCTAAATCAATGGATGAAATTTTTGTAAATTAATTTCCTCACATTTATGAATGTGTAGATTTATGTGTTTATTTTTTCACATTTATTTTATATGAATAAGAAATTACTCTTTGACAATTGATTGCCATGTTTGAGTGATTGACAGTGATACAACTCCTCATTGCCATGTTTGGATGATCCTGTTTATTTACAACTCNTGTAGATTTATGTGTTTATTTTTTCACATTTATTTTATATGAATAAGAAATTACTCTTTGACAATTGATTGCCATGTTTGAGTGATTGACAGTGATACAACTCCTCATTGCCATGTTTGGATGATCCTGTTTATTTACAACTCTTAGGGTTTTACTAGTGCGTGGGAAGCGTTTCATTTTTTACTGTGCTTTTCTTTAAATTGTTCCACTTTATTTACAATTCATGGGGTTTTACTGTGCATGGAAGTGTTTCATTTTTTTACCGTGCCTTTTTTTTAAACTATGGATGGGTGTCGTTAAGGTTATTAAGGTTATTATGTATAGTTCTATGTTATCGCTCCCAAGCACAAGCCAACAAGCCATTTCAATTTATGACCGTGATTGGCCACCGCATCATTTTACAACCATGATCACGTTTTTAACTACTTAGGATGAGGCGATTCGGTTACAATCATGTGGCAATTTATCGACCATGAATAGGTTTTTTACTACTTAAGGTTTGATGAGGCGATTCAATTACAATCACGTGAGGGATGACATTTCAATGTTCGAATATGAGATGGAAAGGCTACAAAGACTGGGGCTTCTTTCAGGTTAGTAGCTTATTATAAATTATTCAATGTTAGTTTAATGAGTTATCAAATTATTATACATTATTCAATGTTAGTTTAATGAGTTATCAAATTGTTGATGTTTTACTTGTTTCTCATTATAGGTTTTGAATCATAGAATTGAAGAAGGAACACTTAGGAACATAATGAAAGTGGTTATGGAGTTTTTCAATCTCCCATCAGAAGAGCAAGAGATGTACCCAATGAGGCTTTGGACGATCCAGGGATACAACCATGGTTTTATTTTCTCTCAGAATCGGAAGTTGGACTGCTATGATATGATGAAGTTGGGAACCATGACATATCAGAATGGAAAACCTTTGGCCAACTAAACTTCCTTATTTCAGGTTCTTCTAGTGCTCCCATACCAGTGTAAATAACTAGCTTTGTATGAAGATGCAACCAGTGATTAATTCTAGGATTAGCAGATCCATAAATTAGAAAATATTTATTTTTATCATCATTCATCCTGCAATCGGTAATGCAACCCGTAATTAATTCGAGGATCAACAGATCCATCAATTAGCATTTTTTTTATTTCTCACGATTTATTAATTGATAATTAATTGGTTAAATATTTTCCAATAAGTCTTCGTTGTGGTTTGAAGTAATAAGAAAAATCAAGGAGGTCAGTGGCTCACTAATGCCCAATCTATCAGGCATCCTTCTTTCTAGCTCCAAAGGCAATCATGGTATAAGTTTCAAAACTAATCCAAGACTTTTTGTGGTGAGGAGGTAAAGGAAATCAAATGAAATTTCACTTAGTTAATTGGGAAACTGTCAAACGCCCAATTATTGAAGGAGGTTTACATGTAAGAGATCCCGAACTAGCCAACATTGCTTTGGGTGGAAAAATCCTTTGGAAACTCTACTCAAATCACAGACATCCTGTAAGTCAAATTTTAAGGAAAAAATACCTCAAAGGGGCTTCCTTGAGAAACCTCCAGGCATAAAACAATCCCAAAGGCATGCTGATATGGAACCTCTGTCGACACGGGCTTGATTTATTCCAAAAATATTTGTATCGTATCCCTGGAAATGGGGAAAAAATGATGATGTGGAAAGACAACATCATGGGCCAGTCGCCCCTCGACAATTTTGAAGAATTAAAAGAGATCCGTGAGTGGGTTACTCAACACGGATTTAACAAATTAGCAGACATCTCCTCTTAGGATGCTTCAGGGAATTGGCGGTCTTGGGTCTTCCCTGGAACTCCAAAACATCTACAAAATCAAAAGAATCTCCTCTTAGTAGAATTGATGGGTTTAGCACATGTTCATCTGCTCTCGACGGACAATTGGGGTTGGGCATAGGGATTCACCTCCCTTCAATCTCTCCAACCACTGATCGAGTCAACATCCCTCTAGAAGCAAGTCTGGGATCCTCTCGGTCTTCCTAAAATTAATTTCTTCTTTTGGGTATTAATGCATAAGAAAGTGTTGACTGAAGAAAACCTGATAAAAAGAGGTATTATCGGACCACATAGATGCTCCCTGTGTTGTAACGCTCTTGAAACTATGGATCATCTATTTGTGGATTGTCTATTCACCCAAGAAGTTTGGAAGTTCTCCCTTCACAGTCTCAATGCCATAGCTTCAATGCTACAATGGTAACCTTATTCTCCTCCTGGAAGGTGCGATATCCTCATGCGATCCAAAGCAATTCAATATGGAAAAGAATATGGCAGGCCATACCCAAATTATTATTCTTGAAAATATGGTTGGCCATAAATGATCACATCTTCAACAACTCTCTACACTCTCCTTCAATGGTGGCCACCAAAGCAAAAGATCTCCTCCTTGAAACAGTGGCATATCACCCCTTCAAGAACGAAGATTCTCTCCTCCCCGAAGAAAAGACATGGATCAGAACCTTTATACTCTGGGACAGAAAAAAAATCACTATTCGTCCCTTCAACACTCCAGGATGGAGATTACAAGACACAGATGCAATTTTTCAAGCATGGTGGAGGAAGCAAGGAAAAGCTTTGATTTTTATCGACGGTGCCTCCAAAGGAAACCCAAGGAATGCAGGAGCAGGTAGAGTGAGTTATTCCTCAGATGGATCTCGAAAAGATAGCTTCAGCCGGGGATTAGGTTAGAGAACTAATAATCAGGATGAAATTCTAGGGTTGCTAAAAGTTTGTGAGATAGCACGTGGAAATGGAATTAAATAATTACAAGTTTTTGGAGACTCGATATTAAAATCGAATGACTATTTCAGCAATCCAACACTCAACAAGACTTTGCAAAGGTTGTGATACGTGTTGCAAGATTTATCCTCCTCACACTTTTGGATCAAACAAGGAAGAAGACACAAAGGAAAACACGGGTTGTCTCTTGCCTCAAGGAGCAATCAACAAAAACGACGAAGCACCTCCATGGATTCCTATCCTATAGGTTTGTCTTTTCCTCATTCCCTAGCTATGTAAGAAAGGGACATGCTATAATTTGGATAAGTGGGCCATTGTTTCCTTGTAATGATGATTGTTTTGGCCTTGGCCCAACTGATATCTAAATATAAAATAAAATTTAACCGCTTTAGTTAAAAAAAATATGTAACATGATAAATTTAAGATGGATTATTTCATGAAGAAATATTTGGTTACGCTCTTCATTACACATAACTTTGAATAAATCCTCAACGTAAACACTAAGTATTGGAGCACATTGTTTCTATTTACATAAAGATTGAAATGCTAGGGGAAATGAAGAAAAACTATAAGGGTTTCAAACATCATCCAATTAGCTGTGAGCATTTATATTATGCAAACCGTAAATCCCCTATTATATGATAATGTGAGTACACAAAATGTTTCTTTTTTATTTAATACTGATATTCCCATCCCTAATGGTTGGTGCCATCCCTAATGGTTGGTGATGCAAATAGGATTGGGATGGTGATCCCTATTAGTGTTCACCGTCCGTTATTGATGTAGATGTGCTAGTTTTTAACTAATTGTTTTGGAAAATGATATATACAATGTTATTAGTGTGGATTTCTTATCACTAATTAGAAAACAATGATGAAAACCTCAAATAATGTTTTTGGTGGTGATATTGTTTTTATAGACCTGAGGATGATCCCCACTCGGTGCAACAAATACAATAGATTGGAAAGAAATTATATTTGTCAACTCAATTAAGTTGGATGGTTCGTTTCTCTATGAATTTAATTTATCTAAACATTGAAGGCTGTATAAATTATATCAATTCATCATTTCCAATTACAATGATTTCATGAATTTTTCCCAACAGGAAGATCATGAATGGTCAAATGTAGTATTTTCTTACATTCCACGTGGTGTCATATGATTTGTCTAAAGGAATCCACAAAAAATCAGGGTGCAAAAGTAGAGAAACTATCCATTTGGAAACAATCAGTTGGAAAAGAAGAGAAGATAAAGTATCTGTTGGAAAAGAAAATAAGATAAAGTATTCATTGGAAAAGAAAAGAAGAAAGATGGAGTCTTGGGAAAAGTGGAGAAGATATATGGAGTCTTTTTGTGTTTTTGTTTTATTGGTCATAATTTTCCTGTTTGTCTTCCCAGTTCAACGCATACACCAAGCCATGTGATATTCTTGGTGGATTGAAAACCTTTGGGGTGATATTCATGGAATATTAACAACCTTTAAGGGAAGAGAAAGAAATGGGGTGCCCACAGAGTTGGAGCTAATCAAAATACTATTGCAACTAATGATCTAGATTAGATCATTATATTATTTTTCATCTATCTCGATGCTTTCAAGTGGATAAAATTGGAGGAACCATCTTGCAGGGTCATTTTAATGGTAGGTCCTAGTTTGGAAAATTGGGGTTTGAAACATTCCAGAGACATTTTGGGGTATCAAATGACATTTTTTTGGGTCAAAACTTCCCATTGTCAGGACCCCTTGGTGTTATTTTGGACATAGATACATTTCCAACACTGTGTTTAGGGGTCTAAATTCCCAATTCTCTAAAATAAGGATTAAAACCAAAGATTATTCCTAATTTATTCCTAATTAGACTCCTCCCTGTTTGGTATGGAATAATCCTCCAGGTTAATGGTTTGAAAACTGTTCAATGGGATTTGATTTCTATCTACTGTAGAAAAGAAATAAGTGAAAGAGTTTGAGGAAGCCTATGTGAAAGATAACCTATGGCAACAGTCAATGAAAGTAACCAATAGGTTTGAGATCTCTAATAAATAATTCTATTGAGAAGCCTTACTACATGATCACCTCCATGAAACATAAAATGCAGAAAGATGAAACCCTTTGTTGCCAAGATATAACTCTTCAAAATAGTGGTTGGAAATAACCTTGCAGTTGTAATTTGTTATTCTAAGAAATAATTCTATAGAAAGGTACAACTAAAAAGATACTCCTAGGAAAACAAAACAACAATTTTCCATCTACTCCATCAATGATCATAGAAATTATTCTACAGTGATTAATGTATTAAATAACAAAACCAAGATAACAAAAGAAACTGAGAAACTAATTAATAAATAAATACTAAAAATAACAACTAATGATTCATAAAATCACACAATATAACTTAGCATAATTGAAATATTTACTATATTCCCGCGAACTTAATTCAAAAGGCAAAGTAATCCATGAAAAATAAAACAATATATAGAAATTAAGAAAACCAAAATGTCTCTACTCCACAAAGTTTCTGAATTGAGCCTTGAAATAGTCCCCCACTTACAATCCTCTTGAAATTCCTCACGAGATAGCAAATATCTTGAAAATAGTTCCAAATATCAAAGACCCCTTACTAATAGGCCGATCTCTTTATTTATAAGATAAAAACTAATTTAATTTTGGAATAAAAACAAAATTGACCTTATTAAAAGTCATGCAATCTCCTCATGTAATTGACATCTTCGGTGAACAAAAGACCTGATAAATTGTCCATGAAAAAATACATGTATTTAGCCACAACTCCAATTAACTGTCGACTTCAGTTTATGGATGCTCAACCTCGTAAATATTTCCTTGATTAAATAATTCAACCCGTTGTTCTTTCTTTATAAATCTCATGCATGCATCTTTGATTTGATTTTTTATTTTATCTTAGGCACAATGAAATCTAGATGAGTTGTTCTTCACTCCTCAATAATCATTCACTTCTAAAATTAGAATGTTCATGCACCCAGTCAATAATTCTTCCAACCTCTTCACATGCTTGTGCTTGTCAGTTGAAGAAAATATACTAGTTTGCAACATGCAACATTGAAATTCTTCTCGTCATGCTATATGATTCTCCTTTCTTGTACCTCGATCATAACAACTGTATCTTAGGAACAAAAATATCTTCTCATAACACAAATTTATCAGATAAATTTTTTTATTGATCTTAAAATGAAATATTCAAGTCATGTCCATGAGCTTGATTTCTGTAACATCTCGCTCTACTGAGCACATTGTATTTGACATATTCTTTGAGGACACTTGCGTTCAAGTGATCCGATTATGGTATATTATGATTTTGTTTCGATTATGGGTTATATATGATGATGATGATGTGTTGTGACTTATTGTTATTTTGATGTATATGTATTGGAAGATTATATTGATGATTTTTCCTGAGTGTGCAGGACACATGCCAAATTATAGATGTTGATAGCATCAATGGACTTCCTTGGATTCTAGATTGAGTCAGGGAGTGGATTGTATTTGTTTGAGTATTTCATTTTACGCACATGTGATATATGATTGATTCAGTATGAATTATGTATATGGATTATTTACAGTGTTTTTTTCAGTGGATGCAGGATTGACGATGCTTGCTAATCCAACTCACATAAGGAGTAAAGGGGTCATACACGGAAACCAAACATTTGAGTGAGAGGTGTGGCAGCATCCCTGTCATAGCCTACTATCACTCTCGCCATGGTATGAATGGTAAGTTAACGATTACCTAGTTCAAGAGGTCCACGATATCATGAGGGAGGAATGAGATAGTCGTTCACGAATATTTCTAAGGGGCGTGCAATAAGGAAGAGTCCTTATTCCTTAGAAGACCTTAGTGTCTCACAAGGTCGACTGAGTGGAGTGTTGACTCCAAGGGTTGGACAACCTTCCAAAATGAATCAAAGGTGAGTGGCACCTTTGGAGAACGAAGGTTGGGTACATTACATTAAAAATTTGGCTCTTCAAAAGAATATATCCACTCCAAATTATTTTTTGTTTAATATCCCCTCTAAATTTTGGAAAAATTATGAAAAAATGATTACGGTTTTCATTTATAAACACATACATTTAGAAAAAAATGAAATTTCTGCTCATTTTTTGGCTATATATTTCAGTGTATTGATGATAAACACATGTGCTATTTTGTTTTTGTAGCTTACTTTTTTTGTGCTCTATACAGTTTATAGCACATCGATGAACTTAAAAACACAACGATGTGTTTTTTACGAAAATGTACCGACAAACAATTTAAATGAAAAAGTACAAATGCAAACCTCCACAATCAAATTTTTGCGAAGGTTTTTCTTTGCAGAGGCAAAAACGAAGACCTCACTCTTCAATTCCTCTCATAATTTAGTGCATGGAATTGATCCTCTACCACTCCCCCAATGCTCTAGCTTGCATCTCCTCCTCCATGGGATGCTCAAATTCTCCAAGATACCATCCTCGTCGTTCTTGTAGCTATAATAATTGGCATCAATTTGCTTGCAAATATCATATATGAACCTCTTTTTCTTCACCTCAGGGGGCTTATAGAATAGCTCTTTGATGTGGAGGAGGAATTTTGTAGCCTCGAAGTATCTATAACTAAGTCCCTTGCTGGTGGTACAGGGAACATCAACTTCGTTCCCTTTCAAGTCTTTCATCTGAGCCCCTACTTTAGCATAATTAGGATCGCCAAGCTTTATGATCCAAGCTTCCTCGTGGCCCTTTTTCCTGATCAACAAGAAAGGAACCCTGGTGGGTGTCTTAATTATAATAATATGTCAACCTCAAGAATGACCTAAGGCCCATATTGTATATTTAATAGAATTTAATAAGAATATTTGAAAAAAAAATGATGATCCATAAGCTTCACCAACATACCTTATCACTAAATATTAAGCATTTCCTTAGCCTCGACTTGTTCCTCCTTGAGATCCTCACCTGTGTATTTACTATGAAGCTCCTATTTCTTATTCTCCACTGTAACATACCTAGACCAACAAACCCAAATCTTTCTCTCTTGTTGTTGCTATGATATCAATCTAAAATGTATCAATTGTTTAGGTACTTCCAAAATTCACTTCTTGGACTGATTTTGAATTATGATACCAATTAAAATAAATAAAGAAGCATGGGAAAAATACATGTAGTAGTAAAGAACCATGCTAAATTGTTGATGCATGTAGCATCAGACTGATACCTCCACATGGGCTTGGTTTCTAGAATGCAAAAGTTTTCCAAAGCCTTCTATTTTGGTAATTTACTTTAATTAAAGTTGTATTTAAAGTAAAATTGTTTTTATTAGTAAATTGAGTTATTGAAGGAAATGATAAAAGAAATTAACATGTAATCTTAGCATGTAAATCTCAAGTGAGTGTGAGAAGTAATCTCAACCGTCAATCACTTTGGAGATTAGAAATAGATTACAACTCAATCTTATAAAAGCAAGGAAAGGGTAAAGGAGAAGATAATTTTTAATGAGAAATCAAGGTCAATACCTTTGATGAGATATCAAGGTTGGGAGAGAAATTTGGTGAGATGCCAAGGTTGAAAGACACTTGTGTTGAGAGAGATGACAGAAAGATAGTTGGCGAGGGGCCAATGAGAGACTTTTCACGTAGATACATAAAATAAGGACTTTTTCTAGTGTGGATTCATTAGAGAGTGTAGAAGCAAAGAATTAATTTCATTTACACTTGTATGATACTTTGTTAGATTGATCGAGAGGATTGATTTGAGACAAAGAGGGTTGGATCACGAAGGAATGTGATTCAAGGAGATATCAGATAGGTGGAGAAGGAATTCCATGTAGAGATAGAGGCCAAAGGAAGAGAGAGAGAAGTTGTACAATATAGGGACGGGCCATCGTGAAAAAATACAGGTGTTCTAGAAAAATTGCACATATTATGTGAGTTTTGGCATAACAATCGTATAATGTCCCTTTCCAAATAGGAGCTCCAGAGAGGAGGCTTAATGGTCTAAACTGCCCTGTTAGACTATAGTCAGGGCCAAAGAGGGGTAAACAGGGTTACTAGAGGTCACTCCAGTCACAGGTGTTATATTCAGAAAGTGACATTGAGCTAAAAAGGGTTAAAAGCGCTTTTAAGTCATTATGAGCTAAAAATAGAAGTCAACAGTGAATTAGGGTTTCAGCAGTGATTTAGGGTTTCAGAAGTCAACAATGAATTAAGGATTCAGCATGATTTAGGGTTTTGGAAATCTATAAAGGAAGGGTCAGTGACCTAATTTAGGATTATGAATATTATGAATTGTCATTGAGGAGAAGAGGCGCATCTCAGGAGAGATAGATCAGTGTATTCCAGGAGGAAGACACCAGTTGGCTGATTTTGGTGTTGAAAGACACACCCTAGTCATCAGGAAGATCATCCAAGTCTTCCATCATTCTTCATTGATTCTACAGTGCTCCCATATTCCAGTTATTATCTTTTAGTTGCTTATTTGTATTCCGGATAAGATCCTTTGTCTGTTGATCTAGTCGAGTATTGTCAGTTTATTCAACCGCATTAGGCCATTTTGTAATCCACAGAGATATCATAATACAAACTTTGCAGTCCTTTGTAACGTTTATTATTTGTATGATCATTTATATGCTGTAAACCTTTGATCCTACACACACATTAGCAGAGTTTCCTAGACTAGCCAAGTTAGGAACATTACAGTGGTATCAGAGCTTTAGTCCTACCAGCCTATGAATAAAGACAATGAGTGCAGCAGAAGACCTAGAGGGTCATGAAAATGTAGGTGAAAAATATGTCACTTACAACATGCATCAGGAAAGAAGGCATAGGCCTGATTTTCCCCCTTTTCCTCCTAGCTTAGAGGAAGAGGAAGAGGCACACAGAGAAGCAGAGAGAAGGGAAGAGTGTGAGGCTGAGCGTGAGGCTGAGAGGATGCAAGGAGACATATATGAGTGACCAGAGGGCAGTGGAAAGGCCCCCGTAGATCTAGAGGTAGCTTTCATGCAGGTTATCAACGATATGCTAGCTAGTCAACGAACCATGTCTCAGTCCTTGGCACAGGTGGTTGATAGATTGGCTAGAGTGGGAACCCCAGATACACAAGTCCCGCATGCAGCACAGGGGAAATTGGGAGCAGGCAGTAGACCCCAGTCACCCATTCACACATACACCTCTGCAAGTAGGATTCCCAGACCCTTGTTTCCCAGTTTCCAGAGGTCACCCCTGGTAACAACACTGCCACCGATAGCACAGACGCCACCCACTCATGCCGATGACATTGTAGAGTATAGGAGGGAGTACGAAGCATTGGGTTGTGACTTCCATCAGGACATGACCTTAGTCGAGTACTGTGGAATCAGACTCAGGAACTGCCCCAGAGAGCCGCAGAGGGGAGGACCACAACAACAGTTGGGGAATAAGCTTTATTTCATCCGAAAATTTGGGAAACTCACCATCCTTTCTTTCGACGGATCATCTAAATACACTGCCAGAGCTTGGGTACAAAAGCTACACACGTATTACAAGCACAACCAGATGACCGAGACAAAGGCCATCAGTTTCGTGACCTTACACTTGGAGGGTGAGGCACACGAGTGGTGGTATCATGGACTGG
>SNQJ01S0041398.1:30504-51879 GCA_010110895.2 Picea sitchensis
ACAAATTAAACATATAGTGATGAGAAAGGACGTTGTATACCTTGAGGTGATCAGATGAAGTGATAATATGAGTCTAAATGCAGGTGATGAAGGGTATAACAATGGCAAAAAGTATGAGCAAAAAGGTACAATATGTGGTCCCAACACTTTTATTCCACAACATCTTGATCTATAGCCGGTCATGGAAAGAGCATATGAGGCACCTGGATGAGGTATTGAGCATCATGGAGGCACAATCATTATATGCCAAAGAGTCCAAGTGAGAGTTTGGTATGACAGAGTTGCTTTACTTAGGCCACATCATCAGTGCATAGGGGGTACAGGTGCACCAAGAGAAGATCAGGGCCATTTGGAATTGGCTGATGTCTAAGAACGTGACAAAATTGAGGAGCTTCTTCGGGCTGTGCAACTATTATAGGCGGTTCGTCCGAGGTTTTTCTCAGCTTGGAGCATCGCTGACAGATCTTACCAAGCATGGGGCCTTCATATGGACCGATAAATCATAGGAAGCCTTTGATCACATGAAGGAAGTCATGGGCACTTGTCCAATGTTGGCACTACCAGACTTCACCTTGCCATTGGTACTAGAGTGTGATGCATCCGACGAAGGGATTGATGTAGTTTTGATGCAAGGAGGACACCCCATTATATTCGAGAGCCGGAAACTTATTCAACCTGAGAGGTTGTACTCCATTTTTATGACAAGGAAATGTTGGAAATCATGCATGCCTTGACCAAGTTCAGACAATATTTGGTGGGTAGCAAATTCGTGGTCAAGACCGATCACAACAGTTTGAAGTATTTCCTTGAGCAGAAGAACCTCAGTGAGCGCCAAAAGAAATGGGTGACAAAGCTATAGGCATTCGAATTTGACATAGAGTATGTCAAGGGGAAGTAGAACATTGTGGCTGATGCACTATCGAGGAGACCTACGACATGTTCTTTGATGGAGATTTCAACAGATTGGAAATCCCACTTGTTAGTGGAATATTCCAAGAACAAGTTCGGTTGTGAGGTGATGGATGGGCAGATACAGGATCACCAATATAGGGTCATTGACGATATCATATTCTACAAGGATAGAGTCTACTTGGTGCCGTATTCAGGGCTTAAGAAGAAGATCCTCACCACAGTTCATGATTCAGCTATAGTAGTCCATCAGGGGTTTTTCAAAACCTACAGACACATCAGAGAGAGGTTCTCATGGAAGGGACTCAAACAAGACGTTATGAGACATGTCAGTGAGTGTGTGACTTGCCAGCAGAACAAGTCAGAGCATGCTCTTCTAGCAGGGCTACTTCAGCCACTCCCCATTCCAGAGACGAAATGGGAGAGTATATCTATGGACTTCATCACAGGTCTACCCAAGGTCCAGGGTAAGCACTGTATCTATGTAGTGGTCGATAGATTGACCAAGTTTGCTCACTTCTACGCCATACTGACAGAGTACAACACAGTGCAGATAGCCAAGATTTTTTTCAGGGAGGTCTTTAGACTTCATGGGTTGTCGAAGAACATCGTCAGTGATAGGGACAATTGGTTCATAGGGACATTTTGGAGAGAGTTATTTCGGTTGGTGGGGACAGAGTTGACACCTAGCACCAACTATCACCGTCAGACAGATGGGTAGACCGAGATTGTCAACAAGTGGGTTGAAGGGTATTTGAGGAACTATGTAGGAGGAAAACATAGAACATGGGTAAAGTGGTTACATTTAGGAGAACATTGCTACAACACCACCTTCCACATGTCCATTGGTATGACACCCTTTTGAGCATTGTACATATATGATGCTCCCACTTTGGTAGACTTGGTCTTTGGGGAGAGCAGAGATCCCAAAGCCAAGGATTGGATCATGGAGAGTCAAGAGATTCTCAATTTTTTGAAAGAGAACCCACAGACGATGCAAAACCGACAGAAGATAAGTGCGGATAGGCACATGATAGAGCATAACTTTGAGGTTGGAGATTTGGTTTTCTTAAGACTCCAACCCTACAGATAGTCATTTCTAAAGAAGAGTGGGGCCAAGAAGATCAAACCCAGATTTTATGGTCCTTACAAATTCATGCGCCGAGTAGGTGAGGTTGCTTACGAGCTAGAGCTTCCAGAGGGGAGCAAGATTCATAACGTATTCCACGTGTCTTGCCTAAAAAAGGCAATGGGACAATTCATTAGAACGTCAGAGGAGCTTCCCTTGTTGGATGAGGAGGGACAATTGGAGTTATTTCCAGAGGAGGTTTTGGTGTTCTGGGAGAGGAAACTGAGGAGCAGGGTCATCAGAGAGTGTTTGATCAGATGGAGAGGGCTTCCAGTAGAGGACGCTACTTGGGAGAGTGAGCAGGTGTTGCAACACCCTAGACTGGTATTGCTTGAGGACAAGAAATTTTGAGAAGGGAGGACTGTGATGTCCCTTTCCCAATAGGAGCTCCAGAGAGGAGGCTTAATGGTCTAAACCGGCCCGTTAGACTATATCTAGGGCCAAAGAGGGGTAAACAAGGTTACTAGATGTCACTCCAGTCATAGGTGTTATATTCAGAAAGTGACATTGAGCTAAAAAGGGTTAAAAGTGCTTTTAAGTCATTATGAGCTAAAAATAGAAGTCAATAGTGAATTAGGGTTTCAACAGTGATTTATGGTTTTGGAAGTCAACAATGAATTAGGGTTTCAACATGATTTAGGATTTTGGAAAGCTATAAAGGAAGGGTCAACGACCTAATTCAGGATTATGCAGATTATGACTTGTCATTGAGGAGAAGAGGTGCATCTCAGGAGAGATAGTTCAGTGTATTCCAGGAGGAATACACCAGTTGGCTGATTTCAGTGTTAAAAGACACACCCTAGTCATCGGGAAGATCATCCAGGTCTTCCATCATTCTTCATTGATTCCACAGTGCTCCCATATTCTGGGTATTATCTTTTAGTTTCTTATTTGTATTCCGGCTAAGATCCTTTGTCTGTTGATCTAGTTGAGTATTGTCAGTTTATTCAGTTGCATTCGGCCATTTTGTAATCCACAAAGATATCATAATACAAACTTTGCAGTCCTTTGTCACATATATTATTTGTATGATCATTTATATGTTGTAAACCTTTGATCGTACACACACATTAGCAGTGTTTCCTAGACTAGCCAAGTTAGGAACATTATAAATCGCGTAGTTCTTGTACAAATATCGTACAACACATTTGGCAACATCAACCAGTTAGGTGCAGATGTAATTTGTCTCTTTTCTATTTGCGCCATTTTTCCAGTAAGGGAGCCCTTGTAAGATTAGCATTTATTTGAATGATAAGCTTAGTTGATGCGAAGAATATCTTTGTGTATTGTGCATGATATTTTTGGTTCCCTTATTTATGCTTCCTCTATAATTTTTAGTTGATAACTTAGTTGTGATTTGATTCAATAAGTGATTTATTTGGAACTAATTGTTGAGTGTTGGGTTGAGAATTTCAACATGGTATCAAAGCGTGATCTCTGAAGGGAGGAAACCAAGTTCACATGGTAGCTAAAAATTTATCTTGGGTGGCTTGCTGAGCAATGGCATGAGGTCAGGTAGCCATCAAGGAGATATCAGATAGGTGAAGAAGGGATTTCACCTAGATATCTAAGCCACATGAGAGCACATAGGAGAAAATGAATTTTTCTCATGTTCCTGAGTCATACATTTTGGAACAAAGACAAATTTTTTCTCAAGTTCTTGAGCCACAAAGGGCAATGATTCAAGGGGATCCCAGATGAGTGAAGAAGGAATTTCATATAGAGATCAAAGGATGACATATATATTGGAGTCAATGAATCATAGAGAGAGGGAAAAATGAGTTTTTCTTAAGGAGATCTCAACAAGGGATGAATAAGGACTTTCACCTAGAGATCTGTTCGGTCCAAAGGAGAAGAGAATCCACAGGAGTAGCCATAACAACACCGTGAGAAACAAACATATATGGGAAATAGAGTAGTTTCATGTATAGCATTGTACAACAACAACAAAGGTGCTAGTTTGTAGGAGTTGGTTGTTTCTTAAAGGATATATAGAAAATACACACATGATGAGTGAGTGAAATACCATTGATTGGGTGGAAATGAATTTCATCCAGTGTGTAGGGTTAGGGGAAAGGAGAAAAGAGGAAGTAAGGAAGTAGAAGATGAAAAGATCGAAGGATTGATATTGAGGTGTGTTAGGCTAGGATACTTGATATTTCGTATATTCCTCAGGCGGGCCATCATCTCAGGATGGGAGCTTGGATAATGAGTGACAAAGGGATGGAGAAGGTAGCTCTGAAAGTTGAGAAGCTCAGAGGGAGTTAGCCTTCATGTTCATTTGGGAAGGAGAAACTTTCCAAGTTTGTCGAGAAGGAGTCAAGGTTTGAGATGGCCATGTAGGATGATTAGGAGGAGGAGGCTTCTAGGAGCATGATTAGAGGGAAGTATTCAAAGATGGGTCCAAGCGAGATGGCAGGGATAACTTTTGTTTCAGAGGGAGAACCCAATCAGGTGGATTGGAGAGAAACAATGGTAGCATATCTAATAGTGAATATAGAGTCACATCCAGGTGGTCTAAGTACCTTCCTCTCTAAGAGGGAGTGTTGATGCATATAGTATCGGATAGGTACTTCCGCATAGGCTTGGTGTCTAGCATGTGGAATTTGTCCAAAGCCTTCTATTTTGGTAATTTAATTTAATTAAAGTTATAATTAAATTAAAAATGTTTTTTTAGTAAATTGAGTTATTTAAGGAAATGATAAAAGTAATTAACATGTAATCTTAGCATGTAAATCTCAAGTGAGTGTGAAAAGTAATCTCAACTTCCAATCACTTTGGAGATTAGAAATATATTATAAATATATCTTATAAAAGAAAGGATAGGGTAAAGGAGAAGATGCTTTTTTAGAGAGATCAAGGTTGATACCTTTGATGAGATATGAAGGTTGGGAGAGAACTTTAGTGAGATTCCAAGGTGGGGAACTTTGGTGAGATGCCAAGGTTGAGAGATGCTTGTGTTGAGGGAGTTGGCACAACGATAGTTGGTGAGAGAACAAGGAGATGCTTTTCACACATAAATAACAAAGAAGGACTTTTTCTAGTGTGGAGTCATTGGAGAGTGTAGAAGCAAAGAAGGAATTTTGCTTACACTTGTGTGAGACTTTGTCATATTGATCGAGAGGATTGATTTGAGATAAAGAGGGTTGAATCACTAAGGATTGAGATTCAAGGAGACCTCAAACATGTGGGGAAGGACTTCCATTTAGAGATATAGGCTAAAAGAAGAGAGAGAGAATCTATACAACAAAGAGATGAGCCGTTGCAGAACAATACAGGTGTTCTGGAACAATCATGCAGATTATGTGGGTTTTATCCTTATAGTCATGCAGATTGCATAAATTTCACGGATTTTGTCATAACAGTCGTGCATTTTTTGTACAATTATTGTACAACAAGTTCAACAGTAGATCATCCAGTCAAGTGTAAATGTATTTTGTCTCTTTTCTGTTTGAGACATTTTCCCAGTAAGGGAGCCCTTGTAAGATTTGAAGTTATTTGAATGATAAGCTTAGTTGATGGGAATGATATCTTTGTGTATTGTGCATGATATTTTTGGTTTCCATATTTATGGTTCCATTGTAATGTTTATTTGATAACTAAGTTGTGCTTTGGTTCAATAATTGATTTATTTGGAATTAATTGCTAGGTGTTGGGTTGAGGAGAATGTCAACATAAAATATAAAAGAATGCTTAATCATGCCATGCACAACAATAAAAAACAACATTCATAACATAAACACATCATAGAAATAATATTTAATACAAAGAAAAAATAAATATACAAGTAGAGAAACTCATCGATGATAACTTATATTTAAAATGTAATTACACCAACTGGATACACATGTCGGATGTTCCACCCAACCTTAGGATATGTTGCACATGAACTTTGTGCAACAAGCCACCTCCGAGCTGAGGCTATGAATCCACAAGGATGGATCTCAGATTGACACTCAGTTTCCCCAAACTTGTCAGTAATCAAGCTCTCATAGGTTTTTCAATCACACAACAATCCTAGTTTTCCAGCTCTCTTTCCCATTCAACATGAACCACCCAAGGAAAATGAACACCCTTCACCACCATGTAGTCCCTTAGGCTATCCACCTTTGTCTAGGACTCCAATTCCACTGGTCAGGAAATATCAATGTTGGAACTCCCAGGATTCACAACTGAGAAAATGGTTGATCAAAATGCCAATGCATCTCAGGCATAAAAAAATCAATTCATTGCTGGAATACACCAATAATTCCTACATCCATCCAACCATGGTTCATTACCTTCAACATTTGTTTCCCTTCCCCATGCCAAACCAAGAACGAGAAAGAAGAGTTAATGATCGAGGAACAACTCCAAAATGATTTCAGTAATAATGAATGGAAAACCCCAAGACAATTAAGAATGTGGTTTTAATAATCAATGCATAATGTGGCCTTCCCCCAAGAAGCTCATGTAACCCCCTCTTTCTCTCTAAAATTAAATGGTGGGTAAATAAAATAATTAAAAATATAAAGGCTTAGCCCCTCGACTCCCCCATCTCTCATGGAATCATACCCCTATAACTCTTTTCCTCGTTCGTCTCACAACCAGTGATGTATTTTTTTATTAAAAATGTTCAAAGTATTACATTTACTAGGATACCCAACCTTTTCAACTTGTCTAGGAACTCTGACCTTTCATCAAATAAAAAAAATACATTATTAATATGGAGACTCAAAACTAGGGTATTATGATGTAGGAGCATCGACCGTAGGGTTATAGGAAAACCACAAAACCTGGAATGAGAATGATGATGGTGACACAGGGGGAGTAGTCTGTACAAGAATAAGATTTAGGACAAATAGTGGCGAAGACGAGAGTTTGTCGAAAATCAAATGATCCAAATTTTATGAGAAGAACAAAATGAATACATATTATTATTATTATTAACATAGAAACATAAGGATAACAAAGATACTGTAAAATTGGTTTCTATTCAATAAGAAAACGTGCCGAAACTGTAAAATGCAGCGGAAAACAAGCTTGCTAGAATGGTGGCAGCTTATCTCTGAGAAGATATGTGACGACTACTCTCATTCACAAGAAGATGGTTATAATGAGGCTTTCCAAGCATTTTTACAATAAAAAAGAATTCCAAAACCCTAGACATCCAAAAACCTAACCCTAGGAGATGAAGCGCCAAAAGTCATGTGGGCCCCATTGGGGTAAGTTAGTACATCAACTTCTCGGGGTTGTAACTTTTGCATACGATCATCGTTTTAGGCACACGATAGCCCATTGGAAAGGTCTATTCGAGGAATATACATGTTGCCATTGGAATTTGACTACATCTACAATTTTAGTATGAATATCCCTAAAAATGTTGTTTAGGGCCTCAAAACGACCCCGAAAGTCGGGGACCCAAAAACTAGAAAAAACTTCCAAAATGGAAAACTACCAAAATGAGCTAGTTGGAATAGGTGGGAGGCCACCGAAATCTATCTGGATCAATCCTCTCCCCTTAGGAAGAAATGGTCTCCATTGCGTTGAGTTCCCACATCAGATGATGAAATTTCTGCTAAATTTGGCCCCGGGTGAGCCACTTGCCTTGGTGCAGGAGCTGCCCTGCTTTGACAACTCGATAAAGCTGGATCCTTTGATGGTGAGTGCTGTTGACCTATGTTTCCAAAATCTGATCATTGGATGGCTATTGAATGCAACCGGGGCTTAGCTCTGTTGGTTTCAAATATTATGCTATCTCTGAGATGTCCAATAATGGTGGGAAATATGGCCAAAGGAGACCCACGTTAAACACTGAGTGTAGGCCAAGGAAATGGAGAATGTTGACCTCAAAAGTATTGTCACCCACAAACTTGGTGATGGTGTAATATCCATAATGGAGTGGGAGAATCTTCTGATGGGGCCCTGTAAGGCGTTCTTTCTGCAAATGAAATCACACTTTGTCTCCTAGCTAAAACTTATGTGGCACCTGATGTTGATCATGGCTCTGTTTGTACTTAGCATTGGACTTCTGTAAAATATCCTGAACCTGTTGGCGGATGTGTTGGATCCACTCAATCAACCGGGAGGATTTTTCAGCTTTAGTTGGAGCAGGTGATGAGTCAGCCAGGGTGGCCGCAAGAGGTAGTGAAACATCCATGGGACCCAATGGTTGGAATCCCAACCTGACCTGAAAGGGGATGTGGCCAGTTGAGCTATGTAGGGCTCGATTGTAGCTATGCTGAACATAGGGAAGAATCTCATCCCATGTGCGGGGGTGCTTGGAATTATACATGCAGAGGATATGCACGATAATCTTATTGACGATCTCAGTTTGGCCATCTATATGGGGATGGAAGGCAGTGGATTTGGTGAGCTTGGTGTCTAGCAGTGACTAGAGGATCGACCAGAATGTGCTGAGGAACCGATTGTTCCGATCTGAGACAATGGTTTGTGGGATTCCAAAATGTACCCATACTCATTCAAAGAATATCTTGGTTGTGGCCTCTACTGTGATGCTCTTCTTGCAGGCAACCATGATCGCCATCTTGAAAAAACGACCAACAACCAAAAAACCATAGTCATTTCCCCTCTTAGTGGAGGGAAGGCCCGACATGTAGTCCATTGAGATGAATTCCCATGGCCTGTCAGGGGTAGGTAGGGGGGTGTACATGCCATGTTTCTTAGTGGTCGGTTTGACAAAAGCGTAGGAAGTGCAGGACCTGATATACTTGCTAACATCCTGTTGAAGTTTCGACTAGTAGAAATGTTTCTGCAGCACTGCCACTATCTTTTCAACACCAAAGTGTCCCGCCACCCGACTATAGTGGGCTTCCCAAATCAGCTTCACTCGCTTGCTTGATGGAATGAAAAGATGGCCCAGACGACAGAACAACTCATCTTGAAGATGGAAATTAATGACAACTTAGTTTGCACCCAACATTTGGTATGTGGTTGCGAAGTAAGGGTCTGCCTCATAGAGGTGGGGCCATCTAGAGGTCTCATGGCCACAAGATTCTAGCACCATGGTGAGTTCCACGATTGGAGGTCAGATGAGGAAATAAATGAATTGGTTGGTACTACATGTTTTATATTTGATGTTAAGGTGGAACTGCTGCAAGTATGTGGACCACTTTTGATGGTGGTCATTCTGCAATTTTCCTTGTGTCTGCATGAATTGTAGTGGCTTATGATCTGTATGGATGACTGTCTCCTTCCAAAGAATGTAATGTCTCCATTGGTAGTAGGATTGCATAATGGAGTACACTTCTTTGTCATAATTAGGGTACTAACGAACATCATATAATAGTGTCTCACTATGATAGGTCACGGGGTGGCCGTGTTGAGTGAGAACTATGCCCACAACATAGTCCAAAGCATATGTCTCGATCTCAAAGGGTTGTTGCAGGGCCGGTAATAAAAGTATTGGGGATGAGAACAAACACTGCTTTAAATCATCGAATGCTTGTTGTTGGGACATGCCCCACATATTTTTCTATACCACCACTTGTGGTTACCTGGCCGAGGGCCCATGCAATATGGGATAATCCCAACATGAACCTGTGATAGAAATTGGCAAGGCCTAAGAAGCTCCGAAGCTCAATGAGTGTTGTTGGGGTTGGAAAGTCACAGATGACTTGAATCTTGGCTAGATCCACACACACACCATGTTGATCCACGATGTAGCCTAGGTACTAAACCCTATCCATGACGAAGGAGAATTTTTCCAAGTTGGCGTATAGCTTGTGTTTTCACAGGGTGTGTAGAACCTGTTGAATATGTTGCAAATATTCCTCCCAAGTCTTGTTGTAGATGAGGATGTCATCAAGACACACCACTACAAAAGTATTGGTGAAAGGTCACAGGATATCGTCCATCATCCCCATGAAAGTTTTTGGAGCATTTTCAAACCAAAGGGAATGACCAACCATTCAAAAAGACCTTCTTTTGACTTGAAGGCAGTCTTCCATACATCCGCCTGTTCTATGGGGACCTGGTGGTAGCTAGAATTCAAATCAATGTTACTGAAGTATTTGGCTCCATTGAGTTGATTAAGGAGATCATTGATTCGGGGAATCAGGTACTGGTTATTGACTATGATTTTATTTAGGGATCGATAATCAATGCATAGTCGCCAGGTCCCATATTTCTCCTTCACCAGCATGATTGGGCTCCCACAAGACGATGAGTTGGGACAGATGTGCCTCTTGTGGAGCATTTTTTGGATCTATCGCTTGATTTCCTCATTTTCTAACAAAGAGCGACGGTAGACTGGCCCATTGGGCATCGGTGCACCGGGGGTCAGATCGATGGGATGCTTGACCTGACAGTGCAGAGGTACCCCAGTAGGTGAGGAGAAGATATCTTTGTATTCTTCCATGACCTTTTCCACTTTCTTTTGTTGTGTGGAGAGGTCGGCTGTGGAGGCTTTGAATGTGGTTGCAATATTTTGCTTGATTTGAGAGCGAATCATGAAGAATACAAACTTTTCGGTCTGAGAGATGACCTTACTGCATTGCTTGGCAGAGATCAAAGAAATAACACTAGGTGGGACTGCCTCGGGTATCCTGTACAATTTCCTGTTCAAAGTAATAATAACGCTGCGAGGTCTAGACTCATATATGGTATGCCGTTTCCATAAATAAGGTTGGCCCAAAATAACATTACAAACTTCAAGAGGAGCAACATCACACAATACCTCATCTTTGAAGGGCTTGATGCTGTATGACAAACGACACTTTTGGCTGATGTGGAGATCACTTCCTTGGCAGAGCCATCCAATGGTGTAGGGTTGCGGGTGCAGCGTTGTCGGTAGGGCTAGCCACTTGATGACCTCTTCTGAGATGAGGTTATTTTGGCTAATTCTATCAATGATAAAGTGCAGCGGGGTTATTTTTACCCACATCTGTGAATGAAAGAGGTGCTTGCATTCTTCTGACTTGTTTGGTTCACCGGGATGGACCTTGATGGTAGCAATGGTGGCATTGGGTTTCACATCAATGATCCGTCTCCCCCTTTCTGGTTTTGACTCAGAGTCAGAACCTGCATTTGATTAAGAGGATTTCACCTCAGCCACCAAGGATTGCTTTGAGAGATAATCAACAATGTTATGCCAGGGGCTCTTATGGAATTCACACCACTTCTCGGTATCTTTATTTGTCTTTCCGGTGTCCTTTGCTTGCGGCCTAGACTAGTTGTCCTGAGGATGTACGTCTTTTCTCTGTCCTTTGTTCTACAGGTTGGGGCTTCCATTTACTTGCTTATGATGTGAGGGGTTCCTAGGCCCAAATTGTCGTGTCTTTTGTTTAATCTTTTGCTCGATTTTGACGACATATCAATAGGTCGTGCCTAAGGACAAGATATCCAAAAACTCCATTTTTGCCTGGATGTATTTATGCAGACCACTGTGATACTTGAGCACCAGATGTCACTCACAACATTTGATACCCAACTTGGTGCACAAGGTATGGAATATATCTGTGAACTCTGACAATGTTTGGTCTTTTTTCTGCCGCAATGTGGTCCATTTTGTATACAAGTCATCATAACTTCCAACATGGTAGTATTGTTCCTTGATAGCATCCCTAAAGGACTCCCAGGTGACCGCAATTGTAAATAATGGAGGTTCCTCTATTTCCTTTTGCTCACATAAAGTCTCCCACCAATATTTGACATGGGGAATGACTTTGAGGAGCACAAAAGTAATATTTTCTCTGTTCGAAAAGTTATGGACAGAAAAATACCCTTCTAGCAGATTCAACCATTTGTTTACAACATCTGTGTCTATTTGACCTTGAAATATGAGAATATCAAAGTTGTTATGTACTTTGAAGGGGGTGGTGCCTCTGCTTGAGGAAGATGTGTCGTCTGTTGGTAGCCTCCGAAGGATTTGCGCAAAACTATCCATCATTTCATTCCTTTGTTGTGTGAGGGCTTCCTCGAGCAAAATTTTGAAAGGATCTCATGTCTCATTTTCTTTATTTTCTCCCACCATGAGAGGTCACTTGGGCATGCGAGATATTTTGTCCTCAAGATAAACAAGCTCGAGACTCAATTCTTTGTACCCTGACCTCGTCAGAGACATGCATTAAGAATGACAAGGAGCAAACTGCTCTGATAACACCGATCTAGATTTTATGAGCAGAACGGAATGAATATAAATTATTATTATTATTAACAAAGAAACACAAGCATAATAGAGATGCAGTAAAACTGGTTTCTATTCAATAAGAAAATTTGTTGAAACTGTAAAATGCAGCAAAAAACAAGCTTGCTAGAATAGTGACGGCTTATCTCTGAGAAGAAATGTGACGAATGCGCTCATTCACAAGAAGATGATTACAATGAGGCTCTCCAAGCCTTTTTACAATAAACAGGAATGCCAAAACCCTAGACATCCAAAAACCTAACCCTAGGAGATGAAGTGCCAAAAGTCATGTGGGCCCCGTTGGGGTAAGTTAGAACATCAACTTCCCATGGTCATAACTTTTGCATACGATTTTTGTTTTAGGTGCACGATAGCTTGTTGGAAAGGTCTATCCAATGAATACACATGTTTCCATTAGACTTTTACTCCATTTATAGTCTAATTGCGACAAACCCTAAAAATGTTGTTTAGGGCCTCAAAACGACCCCGGAAGTTGGGGACCCGAAAACTAGAAAAAAACTGTCAAACTGAAAAACTGCCAAAATGAGCCAGTTGGAATAGGTGGGAGTCCACCAACATCCATGTGAATCATTGAAGATAAAAACTAAAAAGACAACAAAGATGAAATGGATCAATTTAATGAAAAATGTTTATTAAAGAGGGGACATTAATAAATCATTATTATTGTAATGTTTAATGGATGATATTATAAGAATGTAGTATTGTAGAATTATTCTAGAAAGTCTAGGTAGGAATGAGATATGAAGATAATTGAGTAAATCTAGGGATGCATATTGTTTACAAATCATGGAGATCTTATGGAGAGATCATAGGATATATAGTTAGAGAGTTATTATTGGAGTTGGTCACTTATTGAGTTGAACTAAATATATAAATATAATGTACTCATTAGGATCACTTATATAAACTGATCATTTGTATCATAGAAGTAGCATATGAAAATGGTTTGATTAATATAATTTCCCCTTTGGGAGAATTGAAGTATATTTCCTGATGTCCCTTGATTTGCATAATACATTCATGTATATATGTGTTTTTATTTCCATTGCAACTCAGATCTCATCAAGTGGTATCAAAGCTTGTATACGAGCACTGTGAAGATTGTTGCATGCAAAGAGAAGCCACTATTGTGATGCGGAATAAAACTATCATGTCGCACCATTGATGACTTGCATGTGGACGTTATCATGTGGAATTTAGACCAAGTTGAGACGCAGAGCCGCAACACAGAGTTAGAGGTAAAGTGTAGGGTTTCCTACAAAATTGGATAGCGTGACCTCTTTACTAGCTTCTCTGTTCGACGTTTTAGCATGTACGACAATGTATGAATGTGGCTTGGCCAATAAATAAAAAATCAGGAGAGCCTTCATTGCAGTGCAAATTTACTACTAATCTTGAACGGGTATGTGTTGTTTTTTTTATTGGTTAATTTGTATTGTTTGGGAGATAACCGAGCTGCAGAGCAGAAATTGGGAGAGAAGATGGATTGGGAGAGAAGATGGATCAGCCAAGGCACATAGTGACCATTTGTGATAAGAAAAGAAAGGAGGACATGGTATAATATTTAGGGAATTCTATTCTAGACCTATTTCTTAATCTAATCACACCAGTCACATGTTGTATGCTATTGCACGATTTGTGTAAGATAGTTGTTGATTGAAGCATAAATTTAATGGTAGAGGTTCTAAGAGACTGCAAACGTAAATGTGTTGGAAGAGAATCCATTTTCTGGTAAGGATGGCTTCAACATACGGTTCCTGCTCAACAGACTGTGTTTTCTATGGAGCCCAACAAAAAAACTGTGATCCAGTCTTTGACGAACTATCAGACATCCAAGGAATAAAGGATTCCAATGCATGGTGAAGAAGAAATGTGTGTTTCTTTGAGAGGGCAATAAAATTTCTTGGAAAGAGATATCCGTGGAGTAGATCTGCAATTGAAACTATAACTACTGTAGCACCTAGTAGTGACTTCATTGGAGGCAAAGTAGAATATCACAACAGCTAGAAAAATGAAGATGTTGCTGACAGAAGCTGAGTTAACAAAAAGGATGAGAGAAATTCAAGTTCTGTGAAGATGGTCTTGTTATTTTATTCATGTGAGTTTCCTGTTAAGGAGCGTGTGACTCATGGACATGCAAGTCTAAATCTATAGATGCGTTTGATCTGTTGTGTATTGCGATCAGTGAATTGACTGAAGGAGGCGTTGGATATTACCCTCGGATATATTGCTTGTAAACATGAAGTTAGTAAAGTCATGTATGAGTTTTAATTTGTTATTTTATTAATGGTAGGAGAYATGTTTGAGAGCCCATTGATGGAAAGAGTCAAGTTGTCATAAAAAAATTGTCAYCCAAAGTTTGCAAATGTAAAATAGGAGTGTAAGACAAGTGGTYTTGGAAGGAATTTTGTAGTGAATAAAAAGGGTTCTTGTTTATCAAGTCTATAAAGASTTATATGGAATACTTTAAAGGTGCTTAGAATGTTCATGTGGATTTTCATCTTGAAAAAGGGAAGTTGAGTCAAATTGCATGTGTCTAGGTYAATAAGAAGTCATCATGGTGAGTTGAAAAATCTTGTAAAATCTATTGGATTGAGAAGTTGGGGGTGCATGATCGGTGGCATAAGAGACCCAAGATTAAAGTTACAAGTTTAAGTCAAGATGATGTAAGGTACCAGACATAATGTAATATGTAAAAACATAAATATTCAATGAATACCAATGGAACAATAAAATATTGAGAATAGCAATACCAACAATAATACCTTTATTGAAAGAAAACAATATTCACTTGCCTCTTCGAGGGGGAAACCTCCGGCAAAGAAGAGCTCTATTACAATAAATCTCAAGACAAGGCTTTCTCATGCCTCCTACTCTTATTTCTACTAATTTTGTTTTCTAAAGAACATTCTAAAGGAAGATCTTTCGAGAAGCAGAAGCTTCTGTTAGGTCTTCTTATATTGACTTGTTCACATTTATTAAATAGGACTTGTTAACTAATGTTAGCCTTTATTACATGGAAAATATATTATTCTATCTACATGAGGGGTTGGAGAGGTTAGGTTCGTAACATGCCCTCCCCATTGAAAAAGAACCTTGTCCTCTAGGCTCAAGATGAGGAAATTTCTACAGAATGGTAGCCAACTCTCAGGTGGCATCTTCTAGTGGAGTATTATTCCATTGAACTAACACTTCCTAGATGGTGCACTGATGGAGAGGATGCTCGTGTTAGTCCAATATGGCTTGTGGTTGCAACCAAATGGAACCTTGATCTTCATCCAACTTTGGTAGATTGGTCTGGGTGTGGCACTTAGAACCAAGAACTTTCTTCAGGCATGAGACATGAAAAACAATATGTAGCTTGGAGTGACTAGGAAAATATAAAAGATAGGACATTGGCCCCATGAGTTTGAGAATAGTATAAGGAACATAAAATTTGGGGGCACGTTTTTGACACTATTGGGATTTTGTTGAAGTATGTTTATATGATTGTAGATGGAGAAACACCTGGTCCCCTTCAACAAATTGACGTTCAGAATGACATTCATCTTCATGTTACTTCATGTGGTTCCAAGCCATGACCAATTTTTCATTGAGAGTACGGAGAAAGGTCGTGTAGACTGTAAGATTGTGGTCAACCTCCTTAACCTTGGAGACACCCAACATGTATGGAAGAATCGATGGTATATTTTATCCATAGACTTCTTCAAATGGAGTCATGTGAGTGGCAGTATGGTAAGAGGTGTTGTACCACCATTTGGCTAGGGGTAACCACTTAACTCATTGATGTTTTCTATCGAATGAAAACACCTCAAATATTTTT
Organism: Picea sitchensis; assembly: GCA_010110895.2. Lineage (NCBI taxonomy): Eukaryota > Viridiplantae > Streptophyta > Pinopsida > Pinales > Pinaceae > Picea > Picea sitchensis. Next base: position 46,513 of record SNQJ01S0041398.1, read on the forward strand.
CCAAACACTTGTTGACCTCTTCCCTTTGGCCATGAGTCTGGGGATGATAGGCTATTTTGAGTTGCAATTGGGTTCCCTGGAGCCTGAGTAATTCTTGCCAGAAATTGCTGGTGAAAGTTGGATCACGGTCATAAATAATATAATGAGTCGTTCCACGGGGTTTTAAGATATTATCCATAAAAAATTGATCCACTATGGATGTTGTGAATGGGTGTTGAATAACATAGAAATGAGCATTTTTGTAAAGACAATCCACTACCACCATGATGAATGACTTATTGCCTGATTTGGGTAAGACAACTATGAAATCCATAGAAATATTTGTCCAAATAGTAGGTGGAATCGGAAGTGGTTGGAGTGTGGCAAGATTTTTGACAGTCTCTCCCTTATTGCGTTGACATGTATCACATTCAACCACAAAAGTGCATATTTCCTGCTTCATACTATCCTAGAAGAAAGAACATTTGACCCATTCATAAGTTTTACTAAAATTTGGATGCCCAGTCATAGGTGAAGCATGAAAATTAGAGAGAACCATGGATTTAAGGGCCGACTATTTGCTTAAATATATATGAACTTTATAGCGAAAATCTTCATTGCGCCAAGAGTACCCTCGAGCATATTGGGGATCCTGTTGCATTTTTTGGATTAGGATGGAAATTTTTGGATCTTGCAATCATTGCTGGAGAACAACATGAATCCATTCAACTAAAATGAATGAGAGGGAAAAGAGGGACCCTTCTTCTTCATATTTCCTGGAAACAACATCAACCACCACATTTTCTTTTCCCTTTTTGTAAATGATCTCATAATCATATCCAAACACCTTGGTCACCCATTTTTGTTTCTCCAGGGATGAAATTCATTGTTCTAGGAAGTACTTGAGGATTTGATGGTTTGTTTTAATTTGGAATCATTTTCCCAATAGATAAGGGTGTCATAGATCCACTGCATGCAAAATATCAAACATTTCCTTTTCATAGATTGATTGTCCCAAATGTCGCTTCAACGATTTTTTGTTGGTGAAATCCAAAGGTCATCCATCTTTCATGAGGTTTTCCCCAATTCTTCTCCTTGATGCATCACATTCCAGAACAAAGATCTTGGTGAAGTTAGGTAGGGCCAGTACAACATTAGTGCACATAGCTTCTTTCAAGGCTTGGAAGGATTGGTCAGCTGTTGGAGTCCATTTGAAAGAATTGTTTTTTAGGAGAGTTGCTAGCAGAGCCAAAATTTTTCCATAATTCTAAACAAACTTGCAATAATATCCTGTTAACCCCAGGGAACCCCACAATTTTTTAATTTTTTTAGGGAGAGTCCAATTCTACATAGCTTCAATTTTCTTAGGATCCACCCTTACACCATCCTTTCCAACAATATGAACTAGGTACTCAACTTCAGATATGCCAAAAGCACATTTATATTGTTTGAGGAAAATTTTGTTCTTGGAGAGGAGATGGAGGAATTGATGCACATGGGTGAGATGGGCCTACCACATTTTACTATAGATGAGAATATCATCAAATAAAACTAACACAAAGTGACAGAGGAAAGGACAAAAGACATGATTCATGAGACTTTGAAAAGTGGAGGGAGAACTATAGAGACCAAAGGGCATGACCAAGAACTCATAGTGGCCCTCATGAGTGAGAAATGTAGTCTTGGGAATGTATCCATATTTCATACGTATCTGGTGGTAGCCAAAATGTAGGTCGAGTTTGGTAAAGTATTGATCCCCACTGAGTTCATCCAGAAGGTCATCCATGACAAGAATGATAAGTTTTTCCTTGATGGTAAGTTTGTTGAGGGCACAAAAATCAGGACATGTGTACCAAGTGCCTTCCTTCTTGATGACCATGACTATAGGGGAAGAATAGGGGGCGATACTAGGATGGATAACTCCTTCTTCTAGCAATTCTTGGACAATTTTCTCATTTTCATTTTTTTGAGCAAAGGGATGATGATAAGGGTGAACATTGGGAGGAAGACTACCCAAGATTAAAGGAATGGAATGGTCATGGTCATCAGGGGAGAGGGGAAGGCCCTAGGGAGTTCGAAAAACAATGTGATGTTGGGAAAGGATAGATTAAAGGTCAGGGTGCACAAAGGGTGTCTCATCTGCTTGAATGGAATGGAGTTGGGAAATGATGGTAGAATGACCTTTTTTCAGTAAATTTTCCATGCTCTGGGAACTGATGATCTCCGAAGAGATTGTTGTAATGAATTAGAATTTATAATGTTGTCCTTCCTGTTGGAATTGCATGGTTAAATCCTTAAAATCCATGGTTATGGGGCCGAGAGTGTGTATCCATTCAACACCAAGCACAATGTCACAACCACCCATGTCAATAGAAAAAATGTGAGATTTCAAGTTATATTGACCAATTTGTAGACACACATTTTGATCCAAAAAGGATCCAGAGAATGCTAAGAACAACTCAAAACTCACTGAGGAAACTCAGGACGCTCAGAATGGCTCCAACAGATAGAGAAAGGGAAAAAAATCAGAGTTCCCAAAACTCAGTGAAAATTGCATGATTGCGAGAGCACGTCGCAAGATTTCTAACGACACAAATGGCTTGTCAAACAAAGTTATGGATTGAAATATATTCGCAGTCAAAGTTTGGTCAACCTAGCCCAATCAGTAGGGGCTGAGTCAACATCCGTACTATTGATGTCACCATCCGTACATATGACGTTAACATCTGTACAATACATGTGGAAAGAGAGGGTATGTGACACGTGTCACGCTAACATCAACATGATGATGTGGCAACACTAGAGGATGCCACGTGTCACCCAGTTTTGGCATTTTTGGACCGATCCATGGACCAATTGGATTGTGCCATGTGGCAGTCTGTACAGTTCGTACGACTGTCATGGTGTGATGACTTGGTAGGTGGTAGCGTGGACCAATGAGAGGCTTCCATGTGGCCCAATCTAGGGTTGCCACATGGTAGGGGGGAAATGCATAACGACAACCCATGAACAAAATTTGGGAAAAAAATGGTTGGCAAGTCCACCAAATATGGTAGACCACACCAACCATAGCCATAGTTTTAAATCGTTGGATAAGGTTCTAGAGCCACTACTAAACTAGCGGAATGGAACTATACACACACACACACACACACACACACACATATATATAATACAACAATACAAATCCCAAAAGGAGAGTCAGCAGGGTTTGAGCCCGGGACCTCCTCCCACACTCACGCCTTAACGAATCCACCCTAACCAACATACCGCAGTTATCACATAGTAACCAACACCCAAATTAATTCTTAAGTGTTCCATCCAACCAGCCATAGGGAGGAGGCGCGTGGACCATACGACCATCCTGGCACACATTTTGATGCAAGGACAGTCATAATTGCAGGTTCCAAAGGGCATGTAAACCGAGACAGAATTCTTCTTAGGACTGGGAGTTCCAGAGTCGGATTGAGGCATGGAAAAAATCATTTTTGGGTAATTCGACACCACAAATTCAGTGGTGCTATCTGTTTTCTGATCTGAGCATTATTTCTGCAGCTTGATTTCAGAATGAGGTATACTTATGCATTTTGCCAAATTCTTTTACTGAGTTAATGAAAGAGCCTACCCATTTGAGAGCAGGACCTAGAGATGTAGTCCACCAGGGATGAACTCTGTTATCAAGTTTTTGTGTTCAGATCTGATGCTTATGTCTCTTCATTTTTGATCTTTTCCTTCTTTAATGGTGCACTTTAAGTTATGCTCATTTAATGCAATTCTTTATAAGTTACGATGAAAAGATCCTGGATCATGTTGGTATTAGAGCAGTCATTTTTGAATTGAATTTTTGAGTGTGAATGATTACTAGGGCCAAGTATAAGCAGGGTGAATGAACTCTTAATAATTTCAATCCCAAAGTTGGTTGTGCATCCCAAAGGAAGAAAATGGAAAAAGAGGACAAGCATGATGAACATGAGAAAAACTTTCACATGGTATTTTATCTCATGTCATAAATGGTCAAACGAATGTATGGAGATTATGAGAAGAGGATGAAGAATAAGGGGAAGAAAAAGGAAGCACATGCAGATGTTTATGCTTCGGTAAACCAAGGGGCTAGAGGAGATCCTCCTGAGCCTCCATCTTCACCTTCAAGTTCTAGTTCTTCTTCCTCTGAGCATTCTCATCATTCTCATCATTTTAGCCATAAAGCCTATTTTAAGAAACCATTATTGAAGCTTGATGTAAAATTTTCTTTACCTATGTTTAATGGAGATGCTAATCCTAAAAATCTAGATAATTGGATCCGACAAGTTGAAGTGTATTGTCGTGTCCAACATATTGATGAAGAGGAAGTTAAAGTGAAATTGGATTCTCTCCGGTTGGAAGGCACCGCTCTCGTATGGTGGGAGAGCAAGATTCAAGACATAAGTAAGTGTGCTAATCTTCTTTCCTCATGGTCGGAATTTAAATCAACGATAAGGAAGAAATTTTATCCATTAGGGTATTTACATAAAGCAATGATGGAATGGAAAACTTTAAGGCAAAGTAAAGGTCAAACTGTACAAAGTTTCACAGCATAATTTAGGAAGAAAGATCTTTCATTGAACATTCCTTTGGATTCTTATGAAACTTTAATGAAGTATATTGGTGCACTTCATAGTTATATTCATCATACTTTTCTCTTTTTTAACCCCACTAGTCTTGACGAATTTTGTGTGCAAGCCACTCACCTTGAGAATAGGGGGAAACATGTTCAAGAAGATCCAATGAAGAAACCTTCCAATCTCCCACATAATTTTTTTAAGAAGTTTAAAAGGAAGGACAAGAAGACCACCACAATGACAAGAGGAGGAGGAAAACCATCTTTCACTCATTGCAAGAAGAGTGGTCATGATGACGAACACTATTGGAAACTTCTTCTAGAAAAGAAACCAAAACAGTTCGGTGGAAAGGGGAAGACAAAAAATGTTGCTACAGTGCTACAAGATCTTGGTTCCAATTCAGGAGATGAAGGAAATATCACAACGGTTGGAGTACAAGGTAAATATTCTTTTCATGCTATTTCAAGTTCCAATAATGAATATCATGTTGATGAACGAAAGAGGAATGCATTATTTCACATAAGAGTTGTATCTAAACATACTAATATAGATACATTATTTGATTTGAGTTCCCAAGTAAACTTAATATCTGAAGCACTTGTTCAGAATATGAGTCTTGAAATGAAACCATATCCGAAGCCTTATCCTCTTGGTTGGGTATGTGATAAAGAAAAACGTAATGTCACCAAACAATGTAGGGTCAGATTTTCTATTGCTTCAAAGTTGATTGATGAAGTGGATTTGGATGTTGTACCACTTGATATATGTGGCATAGTGTTGGGAAGTCCTT
>SNQJ01S0041398.1:67611-93275 GCA_010110895.2 Picea sitchensis
TATGTGGAAATTCTAGCTTCTAGATTAGATGAGTAGTTGTGCAACTGAAAATAGTTCCCGATTCCAAGAAACCAAGATTCAACATCACATTCCATTTGTATTTCACCGTCAAACAATGGTGGCTTAAACTTCCTCATCTCTCATTGTAAAATGTCCTACTCATGTCCTCTCTTTGATTCCTAACATGAGACACTTCTAGACTGCTCCTTGAATCTTCAGATACATAAAATTTCCTTGTTGAGTAAGGAGGTGAGTGATGTCTATGAGTCCTATGAGAACTTTTTGAATGATTGGGTCTTCTATAGTTATCTCTTATTTCATGATTTCTTCCTTCTTCCTCATGTATTGAGCCTAATCCGTTCTTTGCTTGCCTCTACAATTGATTTAGGCTTTGTATCATTTGAGAATTTATTTGATTTTTCTCTTTCATCATCTTCTCATTGTATGCTTTGTAACTCTTCACTTCCATTATCAATCTTCTCACATGTTAGCGCTGCCATTTTTTTAGTTAGAGTCATTCTTAGTCGAGTCATGGTTCGTGTGTCAAAGCGTGTGAGGTCATGTACTGAACAAAAAATGGTTCGAAGTCAACAAGTGATCGGTTGGCCCTTGGAGTCAGGAAGGGATGTCAGAATCAAAGCATGTGTAAGTGATAAAGGTGTTTTCCCAAAGAGTCAAGTTCTATCATAAGAGAATTTTTTACGTGCCAAAGGTTGAGGCAAGTTGTTAAATAGAAGTCACGTCAGCAGGCGCAATGACCATCATCAACTCATTATGAAGTTAGAGAGAATGAAAAATCACGAAGCTCATATCACGTATACTTTGCATCTCTTATCAGATGTACTTTACATGCCCCAAAGTGTACCCGTCGCGCGGATGTGCTGCGAAAATATTCGATTTTCCTCAAAACCTCCAGTAACCATGGATTTAGTGTCCCCTGGGACGATTCCAGCTCTCGCTCACCCAGTTATAAATTCTGCTTTCTCTACATGTATTATGTTCACTAGCCAAGTTTATGCACTGTCTATAATTCTTCTCGTGAGCCCTGAGTTTCTCGAGGCTGGAAGGTCTATTGCATTCAACTGCGTCACAAACCTGGGTCAAGCAAGATTACTGCCTTGTATCTGTGCTAAATCCTTCATGCGCAAAACAAATACACGGTGCACCATGGAAACCTCCCAGAACATACAAAAATGTGCGCAAAGTAGGATAAATGTGGGGCCTGAACCCCAAAAATTGACGTTGGTAAATGAAGATCCAGATGTTAGAGAATATTTTGAATATGTCTGATGCATAGTGTTTTGTAGGAAAATCCAAGGATTCAATGTAAAGCTGGCAGAACATTTCGCGCTCAGATTCAACGGACTCCGTGCAGTAATTGCAGGAAGTACATTCCAGGTGACAAAGGAAACCCTGTCGACCGCGACGAAGATCCCTCCATGCGGTGAAAGGTGGTATAAAGGCATGCCTTTGGATGTGCTATGCTATGAGGATTTCATCAAACCAGACTGTTTAAATGGGAAAGTCGAAGCGGGTGTTCCAAGTATATATCTGCAAGATCCTTTTCAGAACCTCCTGAGAGAAATTAGGAAATATTTCACCTGTGAAGGAAGGTTTGACATAATACACCCACATCACATCAAATTGTTGATGCATTTCACAGGAAGGAGACCTTTAAATATGCCTTTATTCTTGCGCTAAAGCCTTAGAGAAATGGAAGACAATGTCTGGGCCGAAACAAACCAGCCGAAGAAGAAACTATCTCATGTATTGCTGATTAAATTGCTGATAGTTGAGGAGTTGAGGTGGTTGGGAAACAACTAGGATTCGTTTCTACTCATAGATGACATACCCAAGGACCCCAAAGGATATTCTTGTCTACTCGCGAAAAATGTAACATCTCATCGCACGAAGGTGAAAATAGGAAGGGTTGCGGAGGAAGGAAAAAAGTTGGAAGCCCTATCCCCCCAACAGTCGATACCCTGGAGAAGGGGAAGACCAATGAATAAAAAGGAAACTGGGGAGACCCAATCCCTGAGCGAGCCACGTGCAAAGTTGTTCGTTGAAGAGTTACTCATGCGCGCCATTCAGCTAGAACCCGTTGAAGGTCCAAGTCGAGAAACCTACGACAGAAGGAGAAGGACAGACACTGAAGGCACATATATTCACGAAACATTGCAACAAATAAAGAAAGTGCAGCTTGATATTGCTGAGATGTACCAGGAGAATAGGGAGTTGAGACAATAGTTAGAAATGAAGACCCTCGAGGCATCAACATCACAGGCTCGAGAGGGAAACATGACTTGGCTCAAGAGGTAGCTCAACGAATAGAAAGATACAATCATCCAGCTGTGTGAAGTGCAGAGGATGTCAGAATAAAGAAACACAAAGAACTTCAAGGAATGTGGACCGGCCCTGGAAAACGTCCACGAGAGTCTGGCCAACGCACAGAAGAGGCTGAAAGGGAACTCAGTTTTTCAAAGACAAGTAATGAATCTGAAAAGGTGCAAATGGTCTCTTAGGAGAATGCTTCAGATATAAAAACTACAGACGAGGCCAGAAGAATAATTAAACGACTCCACTTTTGTCTTCTCAAACGTGGCACAAATTTTGTCTCCCCGTGGCCTGTTTCCTATTGGGAAGTTGAGACTCTGACAGGTATCCGCACGACAAGCATACGACGTGCACGATGGAGACCCATCTATTACAAAGGACAGGTGTACATTGGACACACAATAGTTTGAAGAAATGCACTTGCTCCTTAATTGGGGTTGTCATCTTGGAAACATCTGTGACAGTCTGCGGTCACCCGCCACATGCATGCTCCAACAAGTGATTGCGCGACATAAATCAAGGTCGTTACAATGGGTGGAAAGAGTCTGACAGAGCATTTGATCTTCCAGATACCCTGTCAAAGGAAAGTCATCAACATATCACTCTCTAATGCCGATATCTTGCTGATGACTGAATTGTCATGGAAAAGACGAGTGGTTATGGTGTGATAGAGTACAGTCAGTTTCTATTTTTAGTAAAGTGTCATACGAAGAGTCATCTAACAGAGGATAGTCAGAGCCTAATTTCTAGGAATAGTAGTTAGAGATCAAGATATCCCGAGAAGCACACCTTGGTCTATATATTTCATCTTTTCAATGTAAGCTAGGTTGGTTGGAAAAACAGTGTAGACAGTGACTATTGAATGTAGCTTTAGAATTCGATTGAAACTTAGTGAAAAATTCCTGAAGCTTTGACAAAAATATTGTAATGGTGTAAGTTTGATGTATTGTACTCTCTCTTTACGTACATGATTTCCTGTGTTCTTTATATTCATATTTGTATTTGTTTCTAAATATGAACGTGATTCAAATCTAGAATTCACCGCATGGTACTCTAGATTTGCGCCATTTAGACGACTTTGTTTCTTCTAAGTGAAATACGAAATCATCCCCATCAGTGCTCTGAGTTTCTTCATGTGTTTTTTTCTCACCATACACAATGATTTTTAATTGAAAGACTGCTGCTTAATTAGCCTTTATCCTCTCAAGTTCAATTACTAAGTCATTTGTTTCTATCGTTTTCTTAAATTGACTCCATAGCCCAAGGTATTGCTTTATTTCACCAATAGAACCTGAAATATTGTATAAAAGTGTTAAATCTAGCTAATAATTTAAAGCTATAACCTGTACAGAGACGAAGTCTTAGAGAGAGCCCTCTCCAGGTCAGAAAGGCTAGTTTTCGGCCTCAAATTTTGTTCATAGGTTTCCTCTGTCATTTTTTTTCTCATCTGAACTAAGTTTATAAAGTGCTAACATTCTGGCATTGTTGTGGGGTACATAATTGAATTAATTTTCCCTGGGAGAACGACTAAAGCTATAGTTTTGACCCCCAAGGTTAACAGTGGGTAAAAAATCTATATTGGTTGGAACCTTTAGCCTGACGATTCTAGTTAAAGAGACCAGTAGCATAGAGTAGCGTGACTCAGGAACCCTCACTCCGAAGAAAATTTATACCAGAGAGAATCTTGACTTGAACCCTGTAGAGGCCATGTGTGACCTCGAGAAACTTCTGCATAGGGAAAGGGAGCAAGCAACATACCCATTCTATTACTTGTACAGAAGCTTTTCCTTACCCAAGGACGATGCACAAAGTATTGACGACCTCGATTTTGACACCTTGTTCAGGTCTAAATCAGAAACCAACTTGGATGATATAGTCTTCGACGAGAAGAGGTTTTGATATCTGATACCAAACAAAATACCACAAGCTACAAATCCCAAACCTCCTAGAGAAATGGCCACTAGATTCTCCCCCCTTGATCTTCCAGCCTAACTGCATGATTTTCCCCAGAATTACAACCAGAGGATCAAGCTGTATGATGCCGAGGGAAACGCCTCTGCCCAAAAGCACCTAGATTGGTTCAATGATTTCATTGATCAAGAAGAGGTGGATCATGAAGATGTGAATATGGGGTTGTTCACGCAGAGTCTTTCAGGGGAGGTTAGGAGGTGGTTTAAGGCCCTTCCAACAACAAGCATCCTCAACTTTTCCACATTTGAGACATCGTTCATTGCTAGATGGGGAGACAAAAATAATCCTTTGTAGATACTGACATAGTAAAACAATATGAAGAGAGCGTCGGATGAGACGGTGCAAGATTTCTTGGCTCATTTCATGAGGGTATACAACTGAATTCTCGCAGAAGTCTAGCCACCTCCGGGGGCTGCGCAACTATGATACACCCAATCCTTTGACAACGATTTCTCCTTGCTGTTGAGAGAGAGAAGATATGCTAATTTAGACACCATGATGAGTGATGCAATCGAATTTGAGGTAAACTTGATGGAATCAGGGCATATTAAACAAAGCTTCAACAGAGGTGGGAATAAACCCCAAGGAGATGTGCAACCATCGACTTCTCGACCCTCAGAGGACAAGTTTGACTTGATCATGAAGACGATGTAGAAACTGATGGAAAGAATGTCCGTGGGAAACAATCACACCGCCCAAGAAAAACATGATGTCCATCCCAGGAATCAGAACCTTAGAAGAGGTTCGGTCCCACAGATCAGACAGAGGGAACATAGAGACCAAGGAGACCAAAAAATAAGGCTCCCGTTCCAAAACAATTATGCGGATGAAGAGTTTGATCAGATGATCCAAGATCAAATGCATTATTGCGATGCCATAGATACACTCGTGTTATTGACAAAGGGAGAACATGATCAATACATGAGTGAAAATGATGATATTATGCTGGAGATGGATGACACATTGTCTTGGGAAACAAAGGAATTCAGGAAGGGTTATCACAATGCCATCATGCAGTTCCAAAAGAAATACAACCTCAGGAGCAGAAAGGCATCTGAAGAACCTCAACAGACGAATCCCATAAGGGAACCCCGGGTGGACACCCCTTCCACAAGATGAACAAAGAAAGACAACTCGACCAAGGGTGAGACTAAAAAGGGAAATTCAAAGGAGGAGGTTCCAAGGAAAGCGCCATAAACGAGCTGGGAGAAAGGTGTCAAGGAGGTAGAAAAAGTATCCCCCACCTTTAAACTTTGAGAACGAAATGGCCAATATTAAAATCTTCGTCCCTTTCAACGAGCTCATCAAGAAAGGAGAATATCAGGATCAGATTATTAAAATGCTAAATATGGGAGAGACTCCTGACACCCTGAACTTCTAGGATGACCACCCTGCCATTTTGTTTGGTCCACGCGTGGAGTAAATGAGCGATACTGAGGATGTTCCCCCATTCTATTTCAGCCTCAAGGTCCATGACATGACTTTGCATAACTCCATGCTGGATTCGAGCGCGTCTCACAAACTCATGCCCAAGGTGATCATGGATGAGTTGGGTTTGGACATCACCAGACCCTATAAGGATATTTTTTCTTTCGATTCAAGGAAAGTGAAATGTTTGGGTCTGATCAAAGATTGGTTGCGTAGATGTCCCAAATCCCTTCTAATAATTTGGTTATGGACATGGTTGTGGCCGATATACCCCCTAAATTTCCCATTCTATTGTCCAGGTCGTGGACTGTAAAGTTGAAGGGAACCTTGTAGATGGATATGTCGTACGCAAATATTCCCGTCTTCGAAGAGAGACGGTTTTACAGAGAAGTACTACTGAAATACATGGTGAGTAGTAAGATACAGCCAAATAACCACCCTATATACTTTGTTGACACTGAGATAAACTCCTCCATATTTTACAATGACCTGAGTTTTGAAGAGGAAGAGTCGACGACCATCATGACTATCGAGGATAAGGCCATGTGATGAGCATAAGAGTACACAGACCCAAGGAACCATGTGCAGAACGAGATGTGGAACATGAGATTCAAGGAAGACATAAACAAGGAAGGAGCAGAGGCTGGCGTATGGATAGGCCCACCAAGGTGGGCACAAAACTCTTTTCGTACAAACTCGCCTTCGATTGTACAAATAACATGGCCGCGTATGAGGCATTGATTTTGGGTCTGAGAGGATTGAACGAGTTGGGCGCAAAGAGGATTGCGGTGCATGGAGTCTCTGAGCTCGTCATAAACCAAGTGAAAGGTATATACCAATACAAGCACCCTAGACTGAGGGTGTACAAAAACCTAGTACTGGACCTCCTCAAATAATTCTCAGAGTATAATTTGTCATTGATCTAGAGGGGGCAGAATCAAATTGTGGATTTCTTGGCCACCTCAGCCTCAGTTTTTAAAATTCCAATTTTCCCCAACATAAAGTATGAGATCTAAGTCAAACACAGGCCAATGGTGCCTGATAATATCAAGTATTGCAGGTGTTTGAGGATGAAAAACGGGTGGAGATATTTCTCCAAATGAGCGACGAGTTCGCTGATGTAAACATTGATGAAAATTCTTGTTGTGACAAAGATGAAAGCATATATGTGTGCAGTAATGACAACCCCTTTTAGAACCAAATAGCTAAGAGGGACATAATGCAACTAAAGAATATTATCATCCCCAAAGGATTGGTCCCATTGGATTTTTTTTTTGATGAAAACAATGTGGCCATGAAAACAATGAGGATGTCGAGGATTGAAACATCGAGACCCAGGAGTATTCAATGATAATAAAATTATCAAAGACACTGAGTCCGAAGGTCAAATAGGACTACATCAAACTCATGAAATATTTTCTCGACGTTTTCTCCTGCAGTTATGATGACTTGAAAGTCTATGACAGTAAAGTGATTCAACACGTCATTCCTCTCAAATAATACCAAAAACCTTTCAAGCAAAAGCTAAGACGGATAAATCCCCTGCTGTTGCCGCTAATTGAAAAATAGGTAAGGAAACTCTTTGAAGCCCAAATTATTGTTTCTTTATGGTTTTTGAAATGGGTTTCCAACTTGGTGCATGTAAGGAAAAAGAGTGGAGAAATAAGGTTGTGCGTGGATTTTAGAAACTTGAACAAAGTATCCCTCAAGGACAATTACATGCTCCATAAGATGGACTATATTCTGTAGAAGGTAGTTGGATCCCAAAAGATGTCTATTTTGGACGACTTTTCAGGTTACAATCAGATCATGGTACACCCGGATGACCGGGAAAAGACAGCTTTCACGACACCATGGGGTATGCTCATGTATGCCAAGATGCATTTAGGCCTTATGAACATTGGAGCTACCTTAAATAGGGCGATGGATATAACATTTTCCAAGGAAAAGGATAAATTTATCGTGATCTATCTAGATGACATCACAACGTATTCTGAATCCGACGAAGAACAACTTGAGCATCTAAAGAGGGTCTTCCAGAAATGCAGGAGAGAATTCAAAAAAATCACATTTAGGAATGCAAGAAGGAAAACTGTTGGGGCACATCATCTTGAAGGAGGGTATAAATATAGATCCCAATGGGGTAGAAGGAATCATGAAAATTGGCACTCCTCGCAACAAGAAGGAGGTGTAGTCCTTCCTGGGAAAGGTGAATTTCTTGAGAAGATTCATCCTAAATCTGGTGGAAATTATAAAGCATATCACTAGCATGCTCAGAAAGGGAAATGAGATCAAATGGATCCATGAATCCAGGAGATCATTTGAAGACATCAATATATCACTGAAAAAAACTCCTGTATTGGCTAGCCCAGATTTCACGAAGGAATTCATCTTGTTCTCGTTCACCTTGGAGCATACCATTGTTGACGTACTGTTATAGAAGGATGATCATAATTTTGAAAATCCTATAGCCTACTTTAACAGGACGCTGAGAGATTCCCCATTAAGGTATGACATTATGGAGAAACAAGCATACGCCTTAGTGAAAGCCCTCAAGGAGTTCAATACTTACATACTACATTACCACGTTGTCTCTTACATACCCAACAACTTAGTCAAAGACATCCTGACTCAGCCTGAACCTAAGGGAAGAAGAGGGAAGTGGATCACAGTCATGCTGGAATACGACCTTGAAATCAAGCCCACAAAGCCAATTAAAGGTTAGGGCCTCACAAAGATGATGGCACAGTCAAACTGCGAAGTTTTGGGAATAAACTTCATTGTTAATCTATTGGAGAATCCTCAAGAAGAAACAACCCCACAGGTGTCCCAGAAATTCATTGATCCACCTTGGTATATGAACATCATATATGTGTTGAAGAATATGCAATATCCTCCAAGGTTAAGTAAGACCAAGGCTAGGTTTTTAAAGTTGAAGGCTACTAAGTTCTGGATCTTAGATATTTCTCTATATTGGAAAGATCCGGGAGGGATATTGTTGAGTTTCTTACTAGAAGATGACGCGGGGTGAGCTATCAGAGAATTCCACAAAGGAGACTATGAAAGACATCACTACTGGAAAACCACCATGCATAAAATTTCAAGGGAAAGTTACTATTGGACCAGCATCTTCGCAGATGTATATAGATATGTTTCCAATTTCCATGAGTGTCGGATCTTCGATGGAAGGAGAAAGCTACAACCCCTGCCGCTGAAACCGATCTTGGTCGAAGCGTCGTTCATGCAATGGGGCTTGGAATTTATAGGAGAGATTCAGTTTATGGAGACCAATATCATGTCAAGGTTAGGGTTCCCTATCAAGATCATCATGGATAACATGGCCGCATTTAAGTCCAAGAAAATGGAGAAGTTTTGTAGGGAGTACAATATAACCCTGGGACATTCTACAATGTATTACCCACAGGGAATGGGTTAGCAAAATCATCAAATGCAAGCTTAAATAGGATCATTAAATACTCCTGTAGGACAACAAGAAGGCATGACATAATAAACTCATTTACGCGCTATGGGTAGATAGAGTCACTACTGAAAATTCCATCTCCACGTCGCCATTCCAAATCGTATATGAAGTGGATGCGGTTTTCCCTACCTCGCTTGGATTTCCCATTAGGAAGTTGCTTCAAAATAAAGAGGTTGAGCTAGAAGACACTCAGAGAAGGATATATCAGTTGATTCATGCATAGAAGATGAGGGATCAGGTTTACAATCGATCACAATTTCACCAAGACAGGATGAAGAAAACTTTCGACAAGCACTCCAAACAAGAGGAATTCGAGGTGGAGGATCTGGTGCTAAAGTGGGAAGCGAGGAACGAAGAGAAGGCAAATCATGGAAAATTCAATCATCTTTGGATGGGACCTTAAAAAATCAGCACGTACCACGGGAACAACGCATATCTACTAGAAGATCTTAATGAAGAGTCCACTAGTGGAGGGCCTGTAAATGGCAGGTTCCTCAAACATTATCTGGTTCAGTGAGGTTTGTTTCATTTTTCATGTCATTGTAAATATTCGTTTCATTTTTTTTTCAAAGAAGGCATTTCGAGTCAGTGTATCAACAAAAAATTGAAGCCTGGAGTGAAGGCCCTAAGTTTATGTTGAGTCTAGTCGAAACTAGGTCAAGAAGGTCTAGGTTATGTGTTTTCTGTTTCGTTGTTTCAGAGTACATAAGTCGAATAAGGCCCAATGGTCAGGAACCTGGTTTGTTGTTATTTTCCACCTCAATGGGAGGATAGCATCCCTGTTGGAGATAACTATTATCGTTGTCATTTTTTCAGTTAGATTCAGTCTTAGTCGAGTCATGGTTTGTGTGTCAAAGCATGTGAGGTCAGGTACCAAACACTGAATGGGTCGAAGTCAGCAAGTGGCCGGTTGGCCCTTAGATTCGGGAAGGGATGTCAGAATCAAAGCATGTGTAAGTGATAAAGATATTTTCCCAAAGAGTTGGGTCCTGTCATAAGAGAAGCTTTTACGTGCCAAAGGTCAAGGCAAGTTGTTAAATAGAAGTCACGTTGACAGATGTAATGACCATCATCAACTCATTATGAAGTTAGAGAGAATGAAAAATCATGGCGCTCATATAACGTATACTCTGTAGCTCTTATCGACTGTACTTTACACACCCCGAAGTGTAACCGTCGCGCAGATCTACTGTGAAAATCTTCGACTTTATTCGAAACCTCCACTCACCATGGATTCAATGTCCCCTGGCATGATTCCAACTCTCTCCCTCCCAGTTATAAATTCTGGTTTCTCTGCTTGTTTTATGTTCATGAGCCAATTTTATGCACTGTCTATAATTCTTCCTACGAGCCCTGAGTTTCTCATGGCTGGAAGGTCTATTGACTTCAACTGCATCACAAACCCAGGTCAAGCAATATTACCACCTTGGATCTCTACTAAATCCATCGGGGGTAGAACAAATATGCGGTGCACCATGGAAACATCCCATAACATAAGGAAAGGTGTGTGAAGTAGCAAAAATGTGGGGTTCAAACCCCAAAACTTGACGTTGGTAAATGAAGATTCGGATGTCAAAGAATCTTTTGAATAGGTCGGATGCATGGTATTTTTTAGGAAAATCCAAGGATTCAACATAAAGCTGGTGGAACAGTTCGCATTTAGTTTCAATGGGCTTCACGCAGTAATTACAAGAAGTACATTCCAAGTGACAGAGGAAACCCTATAGGCCACAACGGATATCCCTCTACGTGGTGAAAGGTGGTATAAAGGCATGCCTTTGGATGCACTATGCTACAAGGAGTTCATCAAACCAGACTGTTTAAATGGGAAAGTCGAAGCGGGTGTTCCAAGTAGATATTTACAAGAGCCTTTTCGGAAGCTCGTGAGAGAAATTAGGAAATATTTCACTTGTGAAGGAAGGTTTGATAGAATACACCCACATCACATAAGATTGTTGATGCATTTCACATGAAGGAGACTGTTATATATTGCTTTCTTCTTGCACCAAAGTCTCAGAGAAATGGTAGACAACATTCCGACCGAAACAAACCAGCCGAAGTAGAAACTATCTCATGTCTCGTTGATTAAATTGTTGATATTTGAAGAGTTGAGGGGGTTGGGAAACAATTGGGATTTTCTTCTACTCATATCCGACTTCCCCAGGGACCCCAAAGGAGACTCCCCTATACTCACGAAAAAAATAACATCTCACCCCGCAGAGGCCGAAATAGGAAGGGTTGCAGAGGAAGGAAAAACATTGGAAGCCCTATCCCCACAACAACTGATTGCCCAAAGAATGGGCAGGCCAAGGAAGAAAAAGGAAACTAGGGAGACCCAAGCCTCGATGGAGCCACGTGCAAATTCGGTCACCGAAGAGTTACTCATGTGCGTGATTCGGCTGGAACTTATTGAAGGTCCAAGTCGAGAAACCTGTGGCAGAAGGAGAAGGACATAAAATGAAGGCATAGATATTCATGAATCGTTGCAACAAATAAAGCAAGTGCAACTCACTATTGCTGAGATATACCAAGAGAACAAAGAGCTGAAACAACAATTAGCAACGAAGACCCTCGAGGAATCAACATCAAAGGGCCGAGAGGGAAACATGACTTGGCTCAAGAGGCAGCTCAGGGAAGCGCAAGACACAATGATCTAGCTGCGCGAAGCGTAGAGGATGTCAGAAGAAATAAACACAAATCACTTCAGGGAATGTGGATCGACCCTAGAAAATGTCCGTGTGGCTCTACCCAGTACGCAAAAGAGGATGAAATGGAACACAGTTCTGCAAAGACAAGTAATGAATCTGAAAAGGCGTAAATGGTCTCTCAGGAGAACACTTCGGATATCAAAATAGCATACGAGTCCAAAATAATAATTAACCTATTCCATTTTTGTCTTCTCAAACGTGGCGCGGATTTTGTCTCCCCGTGGCCTGTTTCCTACCGGGAAGTCATAACTTTGAAAGGTACCCACATGGAAAGCATATGACGCACACGCTGGAGACCCATCTATTACAATAGACAGGTGTGTGTTGGACATGCAACAGTTTGAAGAAAGTCACTTTCTCCTTAACTAGTGTTGTCGTCTTAGAAACACCTGCGACAGTCTGCGGTCATCCGACACATGCATGCTCCAGCAAGTGATCGCGCGATAGAAATCAAGGCCGTTACAATGGGTGGCAGGAGTCTGACAGAGCACTTGATTGTCCATATACCCTGTCAAAGGAAAATAATTGGCACATCACTCTCTAACAATGAGATCTTGTTGATGACCGAACTGTCGTGGCAAAGACGAGCGATTATGGTGCGACCAAGTACAGTCGGTTTCTATTTTTAGTAAAGTTCCATATGAAGAGTCATCTAGCAGAGAATAGTTAGAGCCTAATTTCTAGGGATAGTAGTTAGAGAGCAAGGTAGCCCGAGCGACACACCATGGTCTATATATTTCATCTTTTCAATGTAAGCCAGGTTGGTTGGAAAAACAGTGTAGACAGTGACTATTGAATGTATCTTTCAAATTCGATTGAACTTAATGAAAAAGTCTGGAAGCTTTGACGAAAAGATTCTAACGGTGGTAGTTTGATGTATTTTACTCTCTCTTTGCGTACGCGATTTCCTGGGTTCTTTATATTCATATATGTATTTTTGTTTAAATAGGAATGTGATTCGAATCTAGAATTTACCACAGAGTGCTATATATTTGCGCCATTTAGATGACTATATTTCTTCTAAGTGAACTCTGAATTCATCCCCAACGGTGCTCCAATTTGCTTCATGTTCTTTTCTCTTACCATACACAATGATTTTTAATTGAAAGACTGTTGCTTAGTTATCCTTTATCCTCTCAAGTTCAGTCACTAAGTCATTTGTTTCTATCATTTTCTTAAATTGACTCCATAGCCCAAGGTCTTGCTTTCTTTCTCCAATTGAACCAAAAATATTGTATAAAAGTGTTAAATCTAGCCGACAGTTTAAAGCTATAACCTGTATAGAGACGAAGTCTTAGAGAGAGCCCTCTCCAAGTCGGAAAGGATAGTTTTCGACCTCAAAGTTGGTTCGTAGGTTGCCTCTGTCATTCATTTTCTCAGCCAAACGAAGTTTATAGAGCGCTAACATCACAGTCTCTATCAATTCTGCTAGCTCCACTTTGCTCACGTGTCCATTACATTTTGTTTCTACATTTGATATGCTAGCCTTTGGATTCTCTCTCATGATTGAAGGCTCCCTCTCCTTCCTCCATGTCTATAATATTTAATTCTGGCTTGAAATGATATGCTTATACCTCTCTACAAAATCTACAAGCAACCAAGTTTGTTAGAATTATACATATTACAAAATTTTATCAAATAATGCTAGAGGTCCTCTTTGTTCTCAATTCATGAAGAATTATGTCATAGTTCTCCAATTTTTAATAACTTTACGTTGTTCTCTTCTGAATCAATTTTCCAAAGACTATTGTTATGGCCCAATATGATCTTTGAGACGAAATTTATGGCTCTCTGAAATCGGTGGTTTCAACCTTTTTTGCACCTATTTGACATGTACAATAAATCTTAGAGGTTAACTTCTGACCCTTGTATAAGAAAATACAGTGAGAACTAGGAAAATTTTTATATCGGTGCAAATATAATATATGATTTTGAACACAAAGAAAATTCCATGTATGGAATTGGATGCTCCAGTAAGATTCTACAATAATCTAGAATTTGCAACTTTGCCCTTTAAAAAATAAATCAAAAGTTAGAATTCTTAGCAAAAATGGCTATCTATTGAAGTGGTTGTCGATGTGGCGTTGACATGGCATCACTGGTTGACATGAAATTTATGTGGAACTGACATGACATCTGTCACCGGTCCACTGGTCACCGAGGATTTTTTCCCCTTCTCCTCACCTTTATACATCCCTAGTCTGGTCCAGTCTACCGGGACACCATGCCAACCTGCAAAAAACTCCATTCTATCAAATTGTGATCTGATGTCATTCCGTTCCACTGAGCCATTGGTCACCCCACGCAAACATTCATCCAATAACCTATGATCTGATGCCAATCTGTTTCGGTCCATCGAGCCACTCCACAACTCCACATGCTTCCATATAACTTCTGCGAACCAACTCCAATCCAGTTTGATTCACTAGGACACAACATTCAAGCTCCCTTCCATATCCTTGCTGGCTGACTTTGGTCTAGTCCACCTGTCACCGAGTCACCGCACAAGCTTCTATCCATTTGACAAGTGATTCTAGATCTGGTCAAAAAGATCTTTTTGTGGGGGATTCATCCCTGCACCACTCTTCCAATGAAACATGGAAATGATATAGACCTATCATGGGTTGAGAGCTATAAGGTATGGTAGATTACTCAACAATGACTGGGCATATAGACTGGGCATTGATGTGGTCATTATAAAATACACTATGCACAAATTCCATGGGGTTTTGTGGCTCTCTGTGCTTCATGCACAAGTGAAAAAGGGTTCCCTTTTTCTTATAAACATGTTATAAAAACCTTCCTCAAAGCATGTGGTATAAAGAGTAATGCAAATCGTAGATCAACGGTGGGGAATCCATGCAAAATATAGATTGACGATTATTGTATTGTGTTGTCTTCTTAGAATGCATAACTATCAATTTTGAGGCCCAAACCATGAAAGAGAGATCATGTTGGAAAACCAGGGCCATGGAGGTTAACTTGAACATGATTTCCATGGTTGAATAATATTGTTTAGCCAAAACAGTATCCACTCCGACATTGTCCCATAGAAATTAATTAATTTCTCTCTAAATAAAACTCATCCAAACAACTTATTTCATATAGCAGGCCCTTGAAGGCTCGATGTTTTAACCTACAAGTTTGATACCACTTGTAACATACCCACAATATAAAACCCAAATATTTGTCTCTTTTTGATGCTCTGCTATCGATCTAAAACATACCCATTGTCCAGGTACTTACAAAATTCACTTCTTGGACTGGTTTCAAATTCTAATACCAATTAAAATTAATAAAGAAGAATGGAAAAAAATATGTAGTCACCAAGAAACATGATAAACTGTAAAATAATTCTTAATCATTCCATGCACAAAAATAACCAACAACGGGCATATCATAAACACATCACAAAGATAATATTTAATACACAACATAAATAAATATACAATCAAAGAAATTCATGCCATAGAACTTATCTTTAAAATGTAAGTACATCAACTGGCCACATATGTTGGATGCTCCACCAAAAATTAGGCTCCTTTCACATAAAATATTTTCAAAATTCCACCCTCGAGTCGAGGTTATGAATACACAAGGACGAGTCTCAGACCGACACTTAGTTTCCCCAAACTAGTCAGCATTCAAACTCTCACAAGTTTCTTAATCACATAACAATCCAAGTTTTCCATCTCTTTTAATCATTCATCCTGCACCACCCAAATAAAATGAAATCCATTTACTACCATGCAATCCTTCATGATGTCCACCTCTTTCTAAGGATCCAATGCAATTGGTCAGGAAATCTCAATGTTGGAAATCCCAAGATTCATAGCTGAGAGCAAGGTTTATCAACATGACAATGCATCTCAAAAATACAAGAATCAATTCATTGTTGGAATACACTAGTAATTCATACAACTAGCCAACCATGGATAATTACCTTCAAAAATTCATTTTTCCTTCCCCATGCAAAACCAAGAACAATAAAGAAGAGTGAATAAGAGAGGAATGACTCCAAACTATTTTCAGTAACAATGAATGGCCAACCCCAAGACAATCAAGAATACAGTTTTAATAATCAATGCATAACTGGCCGTCCCCCAGGAAGTTCATGCAACCCACTATTTCTCTCTAAAATTAAAAGGTGAGTAAATAAAATAATTAAAAATATAAAGGCTTATCCCCTCAACTCACCCCCTCTCTCATGGAATCATATCCCCATATAACTCTTGTCCTTTTTTGTCTCATATCCAATGATGTATTTTATTATTAACAATGTTCAAAGTATTACGTTTCCTAGGATCTTCGGCCTTTTCAACTTGTTCTGGCACTTCGACCTTTCATCATATAAAAAACTACATTTTTAATACAGGGAATAAAAAATAGAGTATTACATCCACAACCATGCACTAGATCCATTTCTCATATGAAATGGGCATATGGGAAACAAACTATCGCTCTCTCTAGTATTGGTTTCCCTTGTCCTTTTCTCCCATTTCTTCCACCACATCCTCCTCTTCTTTGAATAGGATAGGCTTAATAGAAGTGACCTCCCTACTCTTGACCATCAACGTGTCCTTCCTCTTGATAGAATTGATCCTTTTCTACTCCCTCAATGATCTATCCCAATTCTCCTCCTCCATGGGTCACGTGAATTTCTCCAAGATAACATCCTCCTCATCCCTATATCCATTATAAATGGAATAATTTCTCTTATAAATCTCATACCTAGACCTTCATATCTCCAAGATAACATCCTCCTCATCCCTATATCCATTATAAATGGAAGAATTTCTCTTATAAATTCAGTACCTAGACCTTCGCTTCTTCTCCTCTGGGGGCTTCTTGAATAGCTCTTTGGCATAGAAGAGGAATTTCATGGCTCTTGGAAGCCAATTGTAACATGCCACCTTCCAACAATCAATTGTACAAATTGGAATGGAAATTACTCTTCCCAGTGCAAAGAGAGATATTTGATAACCCATTTATATAAATAAAAGCAATCAGTAGAAATTTGAGTATCGGAAAATGAGGGAAAATTTTTATATCGGTGCAAATATAATATATGATTTTGAACACAAAGAAAATTCCATGTATGGAATTGGATGCTCCAGTAAGATTCTACAATAATCTAGAATTTGCAACTTTGCCCTTTAAAAAATAAATCAAAAGTTAGAATTCTTAGCAAAAATGGCTATCTATTGAAGTGGTTGTCGATGTGGCGTTGACATGGCATCACTGGTTGACATGAAATTTATGTGGAACTGACATGACATCTGTCACCGGTCCACTGGTCACCGAGGATTTTTTCCCCTTCTCCTCACCTTTATACATCCCTAGTCTGGTCCAGTCTACCGGGACACCATGCCAACCTGCAAAAAACTCCATTCTATCAAATTGTGATCTGATGTCATTCCGTTCCACTGAGCCATTGGTCACCCCACGCAAACATTCATCCAATAACCTATGATCTGATGCCAATCTGTTTCGGTCCATCGAGCCACTCCACAACTCCACATGCTTCCATATAACTTCTGCGAACCAACTCCAATCCAGTTTGATTCACTAGGACACAACATTCAAGCTCCCTTCCATATCCTTGCTGGCTGACTTTGGTCTAGTCCACCTGTCACCGAGTCACCGCACAAGCTTCTATCCATTTGACAAGTGATTCTAGATCTGGTCAAAAAGATCTTTTTGTGGGGGATTCATCCCTGCACCACTCTTCCAATGAAACATGGAAATGATATAGACCTATCATGGGTTGAGAGCTATAAGGTATGGTAGATTACTCAACAATGACTGGGCATATAGACTGGGCATTGATGTGGTCATTATAAAATACACTATGCACAAATTCCATGGGGTTTTGTGGCTCTCTGTGCTTCATGCACAAGTGAAAAAGGGTTCCCTTTTTCTTATAAACATGTTATAAAAACCTTCCTCAAAGCATGTGGTATAAAGAGTAATGCAAATCGTAGATCAACGGTGGGGAATCCATGCAAAATATAGATTGACGATTATTGTATTGTGTTGTCTTCTTAGAATGCATAACTATCAATTTTGAGGCCCAAACCATGAAAGAGAGATCATGTTGGAAAACCAGGGCCATGGAGGTTAACTTGAACATGATTTCCATGGTTGAATAATATTGTTTAGCCAAAACAGTATCCACTCCGACATTGTCCCATAGAAATTAATTAATTTCTCTCTAAATAAAACTCATCCAAACAACTTATTTCATATAGCAGGCCCTTGAAGGCTCGATGTTTTAACCTACAAGTTTGATACCACTTGTAACATACCCACAATATAAAACCCAAATATTTGTCTCTTTTTGATGCTCTGCTATCGATCTAAAACATACCCATTGTCCAGGTACTTACAAAATTCACTTCTTGGACTGGTTTCAAATTCTAATACCAATTAAAATTAATAAAGAAGAATGGAAAAAAATATGTAGTCACCAAGAAACATGATAAACTGTAAAATAATTCTTAATCATTCCATGCACAAAAATAACCAACAACGGGCATATCATAAACACATCACAAAGATAATATTTAATACACAACATAAATAAATATACAATCAAAGAAATTCATGCCATAGAACTTATCTTTAAAATGTAAGTACATCAACTGGCCACATATGTTGGATGCTCCACCAAAAATTAGGCTCCTTTCACATAAAATATTTTCAAAATTCCACCCTCGAGTCGAGGTTATGAATACACAAGGACGAGTCTCAGACCGACACTTAGTTTCCCCAAACTAGTCAGCATTCAAACTCTCACAAGTTTCTTAATCACATAACAATCCAAGTTTTCCATCTCTTTTAATCATTCATCCTGCACCACCCAAATAAAATGAAATCCATTTACTACCATGCAATCCTTCATGATGTCCACCTCTTTCTAAGGATCCAATGCAATTGGTCAGGAAATCTCAATGTTGGAAATCCCAAGATTCATAGCTGAGAGCAAGGTTTATCAACATGACAATGCATCTCAAAAATACAAGAATCAATTCATTGTTGGAATACACTAGTAATTCATACAACTAGCCAACCATGGATAATTACCTTCAAAAATTCATTTTTCCTTCCCCATGCAAAACCAAGAACAATAAAGAAGAGTGAATAAGAGAGGAATGACTCCAAACTATTTTCAGTAACAATGAATGGCCAACCCCAAGACAATCAAGAATACAGTTTTAATAATCAATGCATAACTGGCCGTCCCCCAGGAAGTTCATGCAACCCACTATTTCTCTCTAAAATTAAAAGGTGAGTAAATAAAATAATTAAAAATATAAAGGCTTATCCCCTCAACTCACCCCCTCTCTCATGGAATCATATCCCCATATAACTCTTGTCCTTTTTTGTCTCATATCCAATGATGTATTTTATTATTAACAATGTTCAAAGTATTACGTTTCCTAGGATCTTCGGCCTTTTCAACTTGTTCTGGCACTTCGACCTTTCATCATATAAAAAACTACATTTTTAATACAGGGAATAAAAAATAGAGTATTACATCCACAACCATGCACTAGATCCATTTCTCATATGAAATGGGCATATGGGAAACAAACTATCGCTCTCTCTAGTATTGGTTTCCCTTGTCCTTTTCTCCCATTTCTTCCACCACATCCTCCTCTTCTTTGAATAGGATAGGCTTAATAGAAGTGACCTCCCTACTCTTGACCATCAACGTGTCCTTCCTCTTGATAGAATTGATCCTTTTCTACTCCCTCAATGATCTATCCCAATTCTCCTCCTCCATGGGTCACGTGAATTTCTCCAAGATAACATCCTCCTCATCCCTATATCCATTATAAATGGAATAATTTCTCTTATAAATCTCATACCTAGACCTTCGCTTCTTCTCCTCTGGGGGCTTCTTGAATAGCTCTTTGGCATAGAAGAGGAATTTCATGGCTCTTGGAAGCCAATTGTAACATGCCACCTTCCAATGACCAATTGTATAATTGGGGATGTGAAATTACTCTCTGGTGTAAAAGAGATATTTGATAACCCACCCTAGAGGAGAATAAGAGGAGGGATAGGTATGATATTTATAAGAAAATTAATGTCAATTATTATGGCTACAAGGATGATGAAGGCAATATCGTGAAGAAAGTTGAGAAACCCATAGAGGAGGAGATGTAGGCCAAAGCGCTAAGAGTGTGGCAAAGTATTGAGTCTATCAAGAGGGAGGCCAAGTGGATGGTCAAGAGTGGGGATTTTGTTGATGTTAAGTTTTTCCTAATTGAGGAAGAGGAGTATGTGGTGAAATAAATGGGAGAGTGAGACAAGGGAACCTAGTAGTAGAGATAATGAGTATTTTTTTCCCATGTGCCCCTCTCGGATGAGAAAGAGATCGAGTGAATTATTGTGGAGAAGAAGAAATAGGATCTTCTTAGTAAATAAATGAGTGAGGATCTCATGGAGGAGCATGTTGAAGACACGGCAGTGCTTAATATTCAGTGATAAGGTATGACAGTGAAGCTTATGGATCATCAATGATTTTTCAAATGTGCTTCTTAACTTATATTAAATATACAGTAGGGGTCTTAGGTCATTATTGAGGTTGATAGAGTATTATAATTAAGACATCCAATAGGTTTCCTTTCTTGTTGATCAAGTAAAAGGAGCACTAGGAACTGCAAATCGTAGATCTTGGTAGTCCTAATTATGCCAAAGTTGGGGCCAAGATGACAGACTTGGAAGGGAACAAAGTTGATGTGTCTGGTTCCATTGGTAAGGGACCCAATTAAAAATACATTAGGGTTGTGAAATTTCTCCCTGACATCAAAGATATATTCCATAAGCCCTCTGAGGTGAAGAAGAGGAGGTCTAGCTATGAGATAATTTACAAGTGAATTGACACTAGTTATTATGGATACAAGAATGACGAGGATATCATCTTGGAGAAAATTGAGCGGCATGTGGAGGAGAAGATATGGACCAGAGTGCTAAGGGAGTGGAAAATGATCAATTCTGTGTGATAAATTATGAGAAGCACCAAAGAGTGGCCTTCTTTTTTTCCTTTACAAAGAAAAACCTCCCCAAAATTTAACTGTGGAGATTTACATTTATATTTTGTCAATTAAATTATTTTTCTTCTGGCCTCCCACTCATGTACAAAGTTGTGTGTGTTGACCTGTTGTTGCTTCTTGTTCTCCTGCACTCAGTTTTGTCATCTATGATTCACATACAATTATTTTTAGGAACATATATATAGATAAAAAAAGAATTGAAATTATAAAACACACTTATATAAACATTTTGTATTTATCAAAAACTGAAATTAATTTATGTTTGCGAAAAAAAGGTGGTAACGTAACTAGTGTGCCTATAATAAATAATACACATCATTCACAGTGCACTTTATCATAAATAAAGCACCATCCATGGTGCATTATTTTATTTGGCACATCATAGCTACATTCTTCATTAAATGCACTGATATGCACTGTTAAGGTGCACCGATAAGTACAATGATCCATGTTCACAATGTTCACAATGCTCCATGTTGGATGGCATACTAGTGCTACATAAATAATTAAACACACCAATATGTTAATTACTATATGTGCAATGTATTTAAGTTTTCAGAATTCACTAGTGGATTTTTGTGAAGACGGTGCCTCTTCTAAGACATAGGCATCAGTAATGCACAACACCATCGTGGTGTGCAGTTCTTAGTGTTTAGTAGTGCGTTGTGTAGTTTTAAACGCACCACTAGTAGTGTTTCCTATTAATTCACATGATGCATTATGTGCAGTGCTTCCTATAAATTCACAGGATGTGTCGCAATATGAGGCAAGCTGAGTGCGTGAAGTGCACCATGCATAATTCTTTTAAAAAAATTAAAAAAAATCCAAATTTAGGGCCAATTTTAAATTTTAATCCAATGAAAATTAAAATAAGGAGGAAGTAAACAATTTACATGTTCTCTTATTGCTTGAGGAGGCATGCAGGTTGGCTCGTAGAGGTAAAATGAAATTTTCAACTTTTTTCCAAAATTGAAAAATGTATGGAATCTACAGGGACACTAAAGAAGCAACATTCTAGAGCCTTGCAAATGAGGTAGTTGTTAAAGAAAGGTGAGCATAGGTTCTTGTGTCATAGGTTGGAAGCATGGAAATAAATGTGATAATGAAATTTGGTTTGGTAAATTTTTTTTACCCTTTTGCGGTGCACCTGCCTAAACACACTGGTATGTTTATTTTATTTTACCATAAAGTGGTGTGCCATATATAGGGAAAAATTTGTGTGTTCGAGTACGAGTAATGAACCATATGGATTTTTGGGTATATATTAAAATAACTCAAGGCTATAGTACTAATAATCTCATTGTTATTTTTTTCTAGTGCACCACTATTATAGATTCACCAAGGTTGCAGGGGTTTTTAAGCACACTGTGGAAGGTTTATGGTTTTTTAAATTATTATTTTTTATTGAATAACCAATTGTTATAATATCATCTGAGTTGTTCTTTATACATGCACTAATGTTCTTAGGTTATCGTGGAGCATTGTGATGCTTTTTTTTATAAAATAAAAAATGATATTTTAGCATTTTATATTAATAACAGTTATCGATGCACTTTATTTGTTAAGAACCAAGGAATGATGTTTGTAAGATCACTGAGGCATGATGACAATTGAGTTGCACCAATGTAAAAACCTCCAGCTTCATGCCTCCACTAAAAACCTTTTCTTTAAATATATAAGGGATACATTTTTCGAGGAGGTTCTGTAGAAACCTTTGCTACAAGGTGTTCTCCTTGTAGTGACTTTTTTGTCATTGGAGTGTTCCCCAAATGAACAATTTACATTGAATAATGAACACCTACAACTATTAATGAATGCTGCAATGTTCCCATGAGTGATGGAGGACCATTGATATTATATAAGTTCTTATTGTTAGAAGTTATAGAAGCATAACCATTCATACATACTATACATGGAATTTTATGTTTGTATTTAACAATATTGTTAGGATATTTAGACACTTAGGAGTTAGTTAATATCTACTTGGTCTAATGTGTCATTAGATAAAAGTGTGTTTGTTAGTGTGTTTCTTTAGTATGAATCAGTATGCATTTGTAGTTAGGAAATCCAACAGTCATGATATGTTCCCGACATATAGTGATCCGACGGTTCATACTCTCCTCGATCTGATCCTGAAGCCGAGTTGCCTCATATCCATTTTCTGTCATTTGTGTACATTTCTGGGTCGATAGGACTATTCCATTGCGTCCAGAGCACTCGTTTCATTCTGGAACACTTTTCGTTTCACTCGAAAAGGTTTATGTTTTCCCAAGATATGACCATTACAGTCAGATCCAGAGGTATAAAGCTTGAATACACATTTTTTTAATTTTTGCAAAGTATTATTTTTGTTTTATATTATTTGTTTCTGGGTTTCTACTCTTTTAGATATGTGTATTCTCTTTTCCCCGCGCCCTGTGCGATCTTGACAAATCAGAAACCGATAGGAAAAGGTGCATCTTCTGCGTAAGCTAACTGAGATCTAACCCTTGTTGTCATCCAGAAGAAATTTTTTTTTCTTGTGTGAAAATAGTTTTTTTTTAGCATGCTCTCCAAGGTCATCTTCAACAACAACAACAATAACAAAAATTCTCTTGCGAAACAATACAATATGTTTTGCTAGACCATTTGCTTAAAAGTTGCCTTATTAAGTAGGAGGTCTTGAGTTCAAGTCTCTCTTTTGTTATTTGTAAAAATTGAGTAAGAGGTCTTGAGTTCATGCTAAAATTGTAAAGTGTATTTCACTTCAAGTATAAAAGTGAATCACTTTAAGTATAAAAGTGAATCACTTTAAGTAGCTTTAATATTTTATTTTAGATTTATTTGTTTTGCAAGAAGTAATTTCATTGTAAAAGTGATCTCCACTTCTCTTTATAAAAGTCAGTCACTTCATAAAACAACTTACACCACCACGTGGTCCTTTGGTTACCATTTATGCATTTTTTAAAAATGACATAACTCTCACATCCGAAGTCCATTTTTAGTGTCGTTTTTTTTTTAAACCGCATAAATTTTCTATATCTTTCCATTCAGATCATCAGTTTCAGTTTTTAAATCCATATTATCTACATATTTAATATGTGTTCTACAATTAATCTCTTACTTACCAACACCAACTACTTCCAATGGAAATCCCATATGGAGGATTTATTAAGAAGTAAAGACTTGTACCAGATTACCTTGGGAAAGGAAACATCACCAAATTATGCTGATAAAAAAGTAAAATGGGATAATAGGAATGATGAAGCACGTGGATTAATCAAAATGTCAATCTCTCCTGATTTAAGGTTCCACCTTATATCAATTGATAAACCCAAAGAATCTTGGGAAAAGATTGAATTTGTGTTTGGTAAACAAAATATTATTTGAGCACAACAATTAGAAAATAAAGTACTAACTTTAATTCCAAGTGATTTTTCTTGCATTGAAGACTATCTATCTAATTTTAAAACACTCAGAACTCTATGTGAATAATGTAAGATAAATATAGAAGAAGATAGTTGCATCTATCTTATTCTTTCTAATCTAGGTAGTGCATATTCTGTGTTTGTATCTACCTTTTATGCCATGCAAGAGGGTCTAGGATTAGCTTATCAAAAACCTAGTCTTGAGAGATTTTGTGATGCTTTGATTAGAGAGAAAGATAAGCTAGTACAAATTAGAGTGATCAGCACTGCAGGTACCTCCAACAAAGCCTTAGTTGTCCATCAGAAATATAAACCCAAGAATCCCAAGAAGCAACATCCTCACCACAACAACAAGAAATAAAAGGGTCCCAAACCCACTTAGACAGCTTCCGCTCCTAATGGATACAAAGGAGAAAAATATAAAAATAAGAAGACTGGAAGACATTGCAACTTTTGTGATAAAGATGGTCATGATGAGTCATGATGAGTCCAAATGTTTTAAGAAGATGGTAGTTTTAGAAGCAATGATAAAGAAGCACAACATTAGTATTGATTCTACTTCTTCTTCTTCTTCTCATGGACATGCACTTTTAACTTCTGGTTTCTCCTTCAATACAACTTCTACTTCTACTTCTAATGAGTGGCTTATTGATTTTGGAGCATATTGTCATATGGATAAGGATAGAGACATATTTTCTACGCTAAATGAATGTAACACTAAGAAATTATTTGTTGGTGATGATAGATCTCTTAGTGTTGAAGGATCTGGAACAATTCAAGTAGAAAATGGTCACTTCAATGATGTATTATGTGTTCCAAGTCTTTCTTGTAACCTTTTATCAGTATATCAAATCACTCATTCAGGTGAAGGTAAAACCATAGAGTTTTCACCTCACCAAGTTGTAATCAAGGATCTAAAATATCCTAAGCATGTTCTTGCAACTAGAATTGCTGATGATATTACCAGGTTGTACAAGTTTGAAAACTTTGGTTCATAATATTTTTCATCAGTTTTTGTTGCTCATAGAGATGACTTGAGAAAAGTTTGGCATGAGCGGTTTGGTCATCTAAACTATTGCTCATTGTAGCAACTATGTAATCAACATATGGTGATTGGTCTTCCTCTTGTTTCATGCATATATGGTGTTTGTGTTGGTTTTGTTCTCGACAAACATCATTGGGACAATTTTGACAAATGTGCCTCTTGGCACGCCTCGGGTCCTTTGCAGCTTGTTCATAGTGATTTGTGTGGTCCACTTTCTTCTCCTTC
>SNQJ01S0041399.1:0-10079 GCA_010110895.2 Picea sitchensis
ACAAATACCTGCAATAATCAGTGTCAACATTATGTGCTCCCTCTTTATTGACATCCAAGGAGGAATGTTATTGTTCATAACAAAAATAGGCCACACTGAGTAAATAGAACTAAGATATCTGAATGGATTAACACCGTCAGCTGCCAATGAAAGCCTAGCATTGTGAGGTTCATCTTTGAAATCTGCCCATTTTACCTCAATTTCCCTAAATGCAGAACTATCAGCAGTTATTCGAAGAACACCATATCCATTTCTATTACATGCATGGTAATACATAAATTGTGCTATGCTTTCACACCTGAACAATCACTACAAACATGGAATTATGGGAATATGATGAAGAACCTTTCAAGGCACCCTATTTGTTACTTGATCGGTTCGATATCTACTGATAAACCATTGTGGAAATTTTGTTTTCGAAGCATGTTGTCCATAATATATAATATGGTCATTAGGACATGCATCTATGATGTAGGAGCATCATAAGAAGACAACCAAGTGAGCATAAAGGCGGAAGACAGTTGGGAAAGCACCAATGCACGTTTTTAAAATGTTTTTGAAAAATTAATGAAGCAGATATTAATGTGATAGATGGGGAAGCGTACTTACATTTATATCTTGGATGTTGTAAACAGATTTTGAGCATTTCTCACATATGTAGAATGTAAAGGCATTTATACATAATTAATGAAAGTAGGTAGATTTGAATTCATAGATTAGACAGTTTAGAGAGTAGGAGGGAAAATGGATATAGACACCCTCACCCTTGTATCATTGTAAAATTATAAGATTAGAGAAGAAGAGGAGATATTTTCATAAGTTGTTGAGCTGTAACAAAGAGCTATAGAGAAAAATCCATGTACAGGAGAACTTGAGTTAATATATGAAGCTTTGACTCAATTTTCATGGTGTTATGATGCTTACTGTTTACATTTGTTGAATGGTATGCTTACAGTTGTTTTATTCTCTTTGTTTATGCATTTGTTCCAATATTGTGTTGAATGTGTGATTTCATGTTAAGTATATGAACTCTGAGAGGGGAGAAGAATGAGTTTCAATTTTTTCTCATCCTGAGAGTTCCTGCAAGGAGTGTAGTGGAACATCTGCAAGGTGTGCATTGACAAGAGTCTGAATTTTATCTCAGAAAGCTCAAGAGAGATATCGTTGTTCTCATACCAACATAAGTGCAATTGAAGCACAGAGCCATGCAAGGTGTGTGCAGGCTAGTTGAACCCTTAGAAGTTATCAACTAAGGTGAAGGTGGGAGGACTGTTGTTGCAAAGAGTGCACGGAGTTGAGGAATCAAATAACCAGCAAGTTATTTGAAAGATTGTTGCAAGGAATGCGAGCACGATTCCTCTTGGACGTTTGAATTTTAAGTGAAATCTCAGGAGAGTTAGTACCTTTGAAGTGTTCAAAGGGAGAAAGAAGTCGAAAGCATCTCATAAGAGACAAATTTAGGAGGGAGAATACTGATTTGTCTCGCAGAAGTCATTGAGGAGTGAATCGGACGATCATAATTCTCCATGGAGAACTCACGAAGTCGTGAGGACCGTAGGATCCAGAGGAGTTATAGGGTGGATAAGGTTTGGACGAACCCATTACGTTGGTTTCAAGATTCAATGTCGACAATTGATCATGACCGTCGAGCTGCCAAGATCATTTTGGCAAATCGAGGTTTGTAAGTCCAAAGTGAAAGCTAAATACCTTGGACACTCGAACTTCCGAATCGCGAAATGGATTATTGTGTGTGAAGAAGAGACGTAGAATTTTCGGTGTTTCAGAGTTTTGGTATTTCAGGGGTCCTGACGACAAGAAGTCGGGGCACTTAGCATTGAAAATCTTGAAGTCGCGAGTCGTGACAAGATTTTGGCATGGAACTTCAGGATTTCGGCACTTCGGGTGTTGGGAAACAGAGGAGGCAGCATTTTGGGATCGAGAGTTTCAAACTCCCGATACCTGGAAGCCCGAAATAACATGGGCTGTCAGATCGAAAGAGAGACTACTTGCCATTGATTCCGTAGAGGTGTTATTTTGGAGTTCAAGGTTTCGAAGTGGTAGAGAAATAGTGATCGGAGGATTGTTCGAGTCCCGAAATCCAGGAAGCTTGAGCGATAGGTGGCAAGAGTCCATGTTAGATATAGAAGATAGTTGAGTGGATCGGTGGCATGTCTTCATAAAATAGGCGGAGCCAAACCTTGTTGATCGTTTCAGGGTTTTGGAGGTTGAAGAGCCAGGAGTTTTGCATCCAAATTCGTGAAATCACGAAGTCCGAAACTCTGAATCGACGAAAATTTTTGTTGGGGAGCTAGCCTTTGATGAACGCATTAGGATTTGGCATTCTGGTAGTTTTGAAGACAAGAGGTTGGGATTCTTGCTCCAGAATTCCCGAAGTCGCGAAACGCGACACAACTATGGAGGAGGATGTAGCCAAAGATTTTTGTGTTTCGGTATTTCAGGTTTAGGCGAGTTAAAAAGCCGAGAAACTCGACATCAGGATTCGCGAAATCGTGAAATCCAAAATCCTAAAAGGAAAAGAAAATCCCTTATCATATTTGTTGGTCAATTTGTGGAACACACATGGTGTGTGTGGTATTCCCTGTGTGGAAACCAAAGAGTCAATCTGACTCGGGGGAAGATTTACAACGATCCTGCACGGATCTTGGCTCGAGGGTCGGGGGTCTGAACCAGTGTGGTATCAGAGCTCAGAACAAGTTCTTTGCTTTATGTAGCAGAGAGACCAGGGGAACATTTTACACCCATGCCACCGAGAAGAAGAGACAGGCCAATGCCAATGCTTGATCCAGCAAGAGAAAGAGAAATGTGAGAGTTACGTGCCAGGCTTGATGCCATGGAGACAACACAAAGGAGAACAGTTGACGTTGGGGATATCAGTGAGGCTGAAAGTGAAAATGAAGCTGAAAAAGAAGGAGAAGAATTTGCAGTCGAAGATGATGCAAATGAATGCCTATTCAGGGTTGTTGCAAGGATAGGTGCCATAGAAAAAATGGACATTCTAGTGTATGAGCAAAACCTGGATGTTGAAGAGCTTCTAGACTGGATTAGAGCTCTGGATAAATATTTTGACTATGAGGATGTCGAGGAAGATAAGAAAGTCAAACATGTCATTACTAGACTTAAAGGGCATGCAACACTATGGTGTGATGAATTGCAGGCTGACATACGCTGCAAAGGAAAACAAAAAATCATGATATGGGATAGAATGGTTGCAAAGATGAAGGCCAAATTTATACCCAGGGATTATCAAATCACTCTGTTTCGGAGGATGCATAATTTGAGACAGAAGTTGATGTCATTGAAAGAATACACTGAAGAGTTCTACAAGATAAAGATCAGAGTAGGTCATCGGGAAAGCGATGATGAAAAAGTTGTCAGATACATGAATGGTATGGGGTATGACATTCAAGATGAGATGAGAATGATAACCATTCAAAATGTGGAAGATGCTTATTATATAGTTCTGAAAGCCGAAGAGAAGTTGAGTCGGAAGAAAGGTCAAAGAGGTCGAGGTAGAAGTCAAGCCAGAGGCAAAACAATTGCCCAAGATAGAACTCAGAGACCTAAAGAAGAGGAAAAGAAACCTCAAACTCAACATGAGAGAGGAGGAAGCTCACAGAGAGGGAAATATGCTGATAGAAATACTTTTCCTCGAGTTAGAGGAAGAGGAAGAGGTAGAGGCGGTGAAGTAAAATGCTTTGTTTGTGGAAAGATCGGACATAAATGCTATGAGTGTCCAGATAAGAAAAAAGATGGTGGTGAAACTCACATTGCCGAAGCTCAAGGATGGAATGTTGAGGTAGAAGATGCTGAGGGTGGAGGATCTTTGATGATGAGTAAAGTTCTCTTGAAGCTAGAGAAGGAGACAGAGAACCTAGCCCAAAGAAACAGTCTTTTTTGGACTACTTGCAAAACCAAAGACACGGTATGCAAGGTCATAGTGGATAGCAGTAGCATAGACAATCTCATATCTACAGAGATGGTAGAAAAGCTGGAGATAGAGACTATTGCACATCCAATCCCATACAGAGTTTCGTGGCTACAAAAAGGACATCAGGTAAATGTCACTAAACAATGTTTAGTTGAATTTAAAATAGGAGGATATAAATATCAAATATTATGTGATGTCATTCCCATAGATGTTTGTGATCTATTGTTGGGTAGACCATGGAAATATGAAAGAAACATGGTTCATGATGGGAGAAAGAACGCATACACCTTGGATAAAAATGGGAGGATGCACATGTTGTTGCCGATTAAAAACCAAGAAGTGAAAACAGAGATGAACAACACTGTACTTCTCATGAGTGGGAAGGAACTTCTTAAGGAGGTTAAGAAGAAGGAAGACATGCAATTTATTATGGTCAGGAAACCTAAAATTGTTTTGACCAGTATAAGAATAGATGATTTACCAGAAGAAATCCAGGAATTGCTGGGAGAATTTTCTCATATAGTAGTGGACGAACTACCTTGTTTGTTTCCACCTATCAGGAGTATAAGCTATCATATCGATCTTATAGTTGGAGCCAGTTTACCGAACAAAGCCATGTATAGGTTGACGCCACAGGAAAATGAAGAAGTCAAGAGATAGGTCCAAGACTTAATGGACAAAGGATTGATTCGAGAAAGCTTGAGTACATGTGTTGTTCCAACAATGCTTAGCCCAAACAAAGACGAAGGCTGGAGAATGTGTACAGACTCAAGGGAAATCAATAAGATTACCATTAGATACAGATTTCCATTATGAAGGATGGACGACTTGATGGATTTCTTGAGTGGAGCAAAGTTTTTTTCAAATATTGATTTGAAAAGTGGGTATCATCAAATTCGGATGAGAGAAGGTGATGAATGGAAGACAACATTCAAGATGAATGAGGGACTGTATGAATGGCTTGTTATGCCATTTGGCTTAACAAATGCACCCAGTACTTTCATGAGGTTGATGAATGAAGTCCTGAAGGATTTCATAGGGAAATTCATCATTGTATATCTTGATGGTATACTAATCTTTAGCAAAACAAGAGCATAACACATAAAGAATTTAACTACAGTAATGAGAAGGTTATGGCAAGAGAAATTGCTAATAAATATAAAGAAATCGTCATTTATGAGGACATAACTCATTTATTTGGGTTTTGTTTTCTCTGCAAATGAGTTGAAGATGGATCTGGAAAAGGTAAATGCAATTAAAAATTGGCCATCACCAAAAAGTGTGTTTGAAGTTCGAAGATTCCATGGTTTGGCAAGTTTCTACAGGAAATTCATTCAAAATTTTAGTGGAATTAGTGCACCAATGATGTATACGGTGAAGAAAATACACAAGTCTTTTCACTGGACAGAAGAAGCAGAGAAAAGTTTCAACCTACTGAAGAAGAAGATCACATAGAAACCAATTCTGGTTTTGCTAGATTTTAGCAAGACATTCCAGGTCAGGTGTGACGTGAGTGGATTTGCAATTGGAGCGGTCTTAAGACAAGACGACAGGTCGATCGCATGCTTCAGTGAAAAACTGAATGAAGTGAATGTCAAGTACTCAACATATGACAAATAATTATATGCAGTCATACAAGCACTGAAGAAATGGAGCCATTATTTGGTTCCTAAGGAGTTTGTTTTGTATAGTGATAATAATGCTTTACAGTTCATGACTCAACAGGAGAAGTTGAACCAAAATCATGTTAAATGGGTTGAATTCATGCAGAATTTTACTTTTGTGACTAAGCATATTTCTGGAACTGCTAACAAATTTGTTGATGCTTTGAGGAGAAAATGTTTGGTTATGCAGGAATTCAGAGTCAAGACTTTAGGTTTTGATAACCTCAAAGAAATGTATAGGGATAAACCAGATTTTAAGGAGGCATATGAGGCATATGAGAATCTAGTTCCCAGGGACAGAAGCCAATGGACTGAGTATATGATCCAGGATGGATTATTCTTCTGGGGCAATCAACTATGTATTCCAAAATGTTCCATGAGGGAGAACCTGCTGAAGGAAAAACACAGTGGAGGATTTGCTGGACACTTCGCTCATGATAAGATGTTCTCAAAGTTGAATGGCTCATATTTTTGGCCAGGAATGAGGACGAATGTTAATAAATTTGTGGACAGATGCACGATTTGTCAACACACAAAAGGGAAAAGGCAGAACACAGGGTTATATCAACCATTACCCATACCAGAAAGGTCATGGGATGCAGTGAGCATGGATTTTATATTGGGACTACCAAGAACATAGAGAGGATATGATTCAATCTTTGTGGTAGTCAATAGATTTTCAATAAATGGCACATTTCATACCATGCCAGAAAACCAGCGACACAACTCATATTGCGAACCTGTTTTTCAAGGAAGTCGTCAGACTTCAGAGCTTGCCAAGGAGTGTTGTTTCTGATCGAGATACCAAGTTCGTAGGGCATTTTTGGAGGACCTTATGGAAAAATATGGGGACAAGTTTGTCTTTTAGATCAACATATCATCCTCAAATGGATGGAAAGACGGAAATCATGAATAGGAGCTTGGGAGATTTGTTGAGGAGCTTAGTGACTAAACATCACAATCAATGGGATCACATTCTGCCACAGGCGAAATTTTCTTATAATGATTCGATCAATAGAAGCACAGGGCAGAGTCCATTCCAAATTGTATATGGAATGCAGCCAAGGGGAGTTTTTGAATTGAAAGATTCAGAACAAGTTGAATTCAGGAATGTTAGTGCAGAAGAGTTTGCAGAAGGAATGAAGGAGCTTCACAGCCGAGTCAAGGAGCGATTGCAAAGTTCAAGTCAAGAGTATAAGTGAAGAGCAGATCAACATAGGTGATAAATTCAATTTGAAGTTGGTGATATGATTCTTGCACATGTGAGGAAGGAGAGGTTCCCAAGGAGAACATATAACAAACTAAAGATAAAAAAGATTGGACCTTGCAGAGTCATGAAGAAACTTGGGGCAAACACATATGAGATTGAATTACTCAATGGAGTCAGAATCTCACCGATATTCAATGTTGTGGATTTGTACCCTTACAGAGTTGAAGAAGTAGGAGTAGAGAAGGGAAAAAAAGAAATTCAATGGACCAAACAAATGCCTGTAGCTGAAAAGCCACAGATGGAAGGCATAATTGACAAGAGGATTAGTAAGAAGTCCAGGAGAAAAGAGTATTTTGAATTCTTGGTCAAATGGAAAGGACATCCAGTTGAAGATGCTAGCTGGGAAGATGAAGCAAAAAATCATAGGCATGGACAGACCATGCAAGAGCTCATGAACAGGAGTTGATGAAAATTTTCAAGCGAGGGAGTATGATGCAGAAGCATCGTAAGCAGCTAGTCAAGCGAGCATAAAGGCGGAAGACAGCTAGGAAAGCACCATCGCATGTTTTTGAAATGTTTTTGAAAAATTAATGAAGTGGATATTAATGTGATAGCTGGGGAAGTGTACTTAAATTTATATCTTAGATGTTGTAAATAGATCTTGAGCATTGCTCTCATCTGTATAATGTAAAGGAATTTATACGTAATTAATGAAAGTAGGTAGATTTGAATTCATAGATTAGACAGTTTAGATAGTAGGAGGGAAAACGGATATAGACACCCTCACCCTTGTATCATTGTAACATTATGAGATTAGAGAAGAAGAGGAGAGATTTTCATCAGCTGTTGAGATGTAACAGAGAGTTGTAGAGAAGAACCCATGTACTGGAGCACTTGAGTTAATATATGAAGCTTTGACTCTATTTTCATGGTTTTATGATGCTTACTGTTTACATTTGTTGAATGGTATGCTTACAGTTGTTTTATTCTCTCTATTTATGCATTTGTTTCAATGCTGTGTTGAATTTGAGATTTCATGTTAAGTATATGAAGTCTGAGAGGGGAGAAGAATGAGTTTGAATTGTTTCTCATCCTAAGAGTTCCTGCAAGGAGCGCAGTGGAACATCCACAAGGTGTGCGTTGACAAGAGTTAGAGTTTTATCTCAGAAAGCTCAGGAGAAATACCGTTGTTCTCATACCAGCAGAAGTGCAGGTGAAGCACAGATTCGTGTAAGGTGTGCACAGGCTAGTTGAAACCTTAGAAGTTATCAACTAAGGTGAAGGTGGGAGGACTGTTGTTACAAAGAGTTCACAGAGACGAGGACTCAAATAACCAGGAAGTTATTTGAAAGATTTCCGTAAGGAGTGCGAGCAGGATTCCTATTGGAGGTTTGAATTTCAAGTGAAAGCTCAGGAGGGTTAGTGCCTTTGAAGTGTTCAAAGGGAGATGGAAGTCAAAAGCATCTCATAAGAGACAAATTCAGGAGGGAGAATACCGATTTGTCTTGCAAAAGTCATTGAGGAGTGAATCGGACGGTCATAATTCTCCATGGAGAACTCACGAAGTCTCGAGGATCGTACGATATAGAGGAGTTGTAGGGTGGATAAGGGTTGGACGAACCCATTACATTGGTTTCAAGATTCAATGTTGACCATTGATCATGACCATCGAGCTGCCAAGATCATTTCGACAAATCGGGGTTTGTAAGTCTGGAGTGCAAGATAAATACCTTTGACACTCAAACTTCCAAATCGTGAAATGGATTATTGTGTGTGAAGAAGAGACATAGAATTTTCAGCATTTTGAAATTACAGAGTTCGGCATTTCAGGGGTCTTGACGACAAGGAGTCGGGGCGCTTAGCATTGAAAATCCTGAAGTCGTGAGTCGCGACAAGATTTTGTCGTGGAATTTCAGGATTTCGACACTTCGGGTGTCGGGAAGCAGAGGAGGCAGCGTTTTGGGATCGAGAGTTTTGAACTCCTAGTACCCAAAAGCCTAAAATAACGCGGGTCATCGGATCAAAAGAGAGACTACTTGCCATTGATTCCGTAGAGGTGTTATTTCAGAATTTGGGGTTTCAAAGTGGTAGAAAAACGGCGATCGGAGGATTGTTCAAGCCCCAAAATCCGAGAAGCTTGAGCGACAGGTGGCAAGAGTCCACATTAGAGATAGAAGACAGTGGAGTGGACCGGTTCCATGTCTTTGTCAAATAGGCGGAGCCAAACCTTGTTGATCATTTCGGGGTTTTGGAGGTTGAAAAGTCGGGAGTTTTGCATCCAGATTCGTGAAATCACGAAGTCCAAAACTCCAAATCGATGAAATTTTTTATCGGGGAGCCAACCTTTGTTGAACGCATCGGGATTCAACATTTCTACAATTTCGAAGACAAGAGGTCAGGATTCTTGCTCTAGAATTCCCGAAGTCACAAAACATGACACAACTGTGGAGGAGGACGTGACCAAAGATTTTGGTGTTTCGGTATTTCGGGTTTAGGCAGGTTGAGAAGCCGAGAAACTTGACATCAGGATTCACAAAATCGTGAAATTTGAAATCCCGAAAGGAAAAGAAAATCCCCGATCATATTTGTTGGTTAGTTTGTGGAACATGCTTGGTGTGTGTGGTATTACCTGTGGGGAAACCAAAGAGTCAATCTGACTCAGGGGAAGATTTAGAATGATCCCGCGTGGATCTTGGCCCGAGGGTCAGCGATCTGCACTAATCTATAGTTTGATAATCCATTCCAATGTCTTTCATAATGGCATGAAAACTGCAATATGTGCGAGGTAAAATATTTGACGATGGTAACAAAAATTCACCTAACAATCTACAACATAACAAATAATTAGTTAATGTAAGAATATTAATCGTAAAAATTTCATTCTTATTTTACACATTAAATAACACTAACAACAAATAAAAAAAAATCAACATTTATGTATAATATGAGATGAAACATATTACATACCTTAGTATGTGTTTCATACAAGTGTTCGACAAATTATTCATAACCTTTAAGTTCACTAGAAGCAATGTAGCAGAGAGAAGATTTTCTCCCGATCCTTCATAAAGTCGTTTATTTTCCTTTTCTAATAGAGGTTCATAATAAATACCAACATTGTCCTCATCCTCATCCAGCTGCGAAAATAAATCTTGGATCATTTGATTTGTCCCATCATCTTCTTCCATGGGATCATTAAATTGATGTGTCCCATCATCCTCTTCCATGAGATCCTCATTTGCTTGGTCATGATGAT
>SNQJ01S0041399.1:11959-29063 GCA_010110895.2 Picea sitchensis
GGGAATAATATTTTAATATTATTCCAAAAATACCATGTGAAATATATGTTTTATCCTAAGTTCTTTTGGAATGACATGTGACTTCCAAATGGGGAGGAACGCATGCTAATGGAATGCATGTAGTTTCATGGGTGACAAGTGTCGACTCAAGTGCATGCAGTTAAAAACTGCTGAATTGAGTCGTGATGGGGGTTCCTCCTCCATTCCACCATCGACCGTCTGAACGTGAGTCCCATCTGACCTCTGCAATATATCCTCATGCAATTCTGAAAATGGGGAAAAGGTCTGTGTTGATTCCTAAGGAAGTTGGTACATTCCTTGCCTAAATAGTTTGAGCCTATGCGTGGGATCTTTGTACACCTTGTGCAATCCTGAAACCAAAATCGTGAGTCTATTTCGTGATTTTTGAGCCTGTTTGGGAAGCCCATGTCTAATTTCCCAGTTGGCTATTGTGGCCACGCAGTGCTGGATTGCGCGTGGCTTATTGGCCAGTGTGAGTTCATGCTTAGCATGTGTGTAATCTCTCTCCAGGTGAGGGAGGTGATTGTTTTTGGAAGAGGCAGGTTGTTAGGCCCGTGAGAAACTCTCTCCAGGTGAGACAGTTTGTTGGGAAGTGGTTTCTTCTAGAGAGCATCCAGTACTAGCTTCAGACTCTAAGACTTCCTGATCCGGCCTATTGTTGAGACCTAGAGAGGGAGGTGTAGCACCGATGGACTGTGCTTGTGAAGGTGTATACTCTCAGGCGGAACAAGCATGTGGGGAATGAGAGTCCGAGAGTAGTGGGTGTAAGATGGCATCCTGGGAAGAATCCTTCCAGTCATTCTATGTTGATTTCCCTGTAACCTCAACCTAGCCTAGGATTCCTTACCTTGGGGTGGAGCTTAGTCCCAGCTCGGGGGTGACCCACTGCTGAGCTTGATGAGTAGCGTGGTCTAAGGTTGGGAGGTTCGTGGAAGGCCTAGATGTGGTTGGTGGAATTACCACCATTTCAAAGATAAGTACCAGATGATGTTTTAATTATGTTTTGCATGTCTGTGTATTTATATTTATCATGTATCCTGCTGTGCATATGAATTAATCTTAATTCCATGGATTATTTATGTTAGCAGTAATTTTATGCTGACTCTGAGTTTAAATGTGTTTAACCTGTTTTAAATTCATGTTATTAATTAAGCATAAAATGATGTTGTTCTGCAAAGTAGCGTCTTCCCGGCCAGTGGGTTGGATGACAGCCGGGGGAGCATTACAGAATGGTATTAGAGCCATGGTTTCGATGTTGAGCCTAGATGGGCCAGGTAAGTGGTCTTGGACCGAATTGTTTTGAGAAGAAATTGTGTCAGGAGGGCCAATTTCAAACCCCAGAATGTTCCTGAGTGTCAAGGAGTCACTTGATCATGTTACAAAGCTCAGGATATTTAGCGGTATTTTAGAATCCGTAGTCGGTGTGGTATATGGCCACCGGGAGAGAGAGAGTTCAACATGTGAGGTGTTGGAGCCGTAGGATCTGTTTGGGAGGAAAGGAGAACCCTCACGACTGTTAGATCTGGAGAACGTGTGTAGGGATTAAAACCCTTTGGAGTTGCATAGGAACATGGACATCACGATACGCAAAATTCTGAAACGATCTACACCGTAGATCGTAGGAGAGGAACTTGACTGTTGCATCAAGTAGATTAATAGACCGTAACTTCGTTAAGCGGTGGGCAAGTCTGGGCAGCCGGAATTTGTGCACCCAGATCTACAGCTAGGGTTCCATTCCGTACCATCGTCATCGTTCTACCTTTAACAGGGGAGGGGTCCAGAATTGAGCACGCAGGCTTCAACGACTTGTATTGGAGCGCTCTCATATATGGACAAGTTTGGATTCCAGACCTCCTTTTCCTTTCTACCTTTAATAATGGCAGGGGGGGCAAAATGGGTGACTTTGTGTGGATCCCCCAAAACACCGAAGGGATCCGCGTCGTAGATTTGAGAGAATTCTAATTGTTGGATTTCACTTGGAATGGACGTGGAAACATGGGTGTGTATCACGTGCCAGTGGGTCGAGAAGAAAAGCGAGAGTGGTGGGACACAATGACATCACTGAGGGTGATGTGGACCCTCTTGAACTTGCCTCATTCCATCATGGTTAAGGGCGACAACTGTACAGTGGGCCCAGAGGGTATGGAGATAGAAATTTCGTAAGTCAAGGATTGAAGCGACAAGAGACATGGAGTTACTACTTCGTGAACTCCTGGGTACCGAAGACCCAAAAATCGAAGTGCCAAAATCCTGAAATCCCTACCTTGGTTGGCGACAACTGTGCTATGGGCCCAAAGGGAGAGAGGTTGGAAGTTTGGTAGCCAGAAGTTGGAGAGGGAAGTGAGTGCAAGAACCTCCAGGGACCAAAACCCCAAAACCCGAAACCCCAAAGTCCCAAAGTCCCAAAAATTTTCGAAGACAAAATAACTATCGAGGATTTAACTGTTGGATCCTCATGGAACAAAACCCCAAAACCCAAAAGTGAGTATGAGAGTCTCGTGGACCAAGACCCCGAAACTAGAAGTCCCAAATATTGCAGAGACAAACAGAGCTCAGAAAACTTAGTGGATTCGAAACATTTTTCTTATTCACGTTGGTTTATGAATGTTGAAGTTTTATTAAGGGTTTAAGGCCT
Organism: Picea sitchensis; assembly: GCA_010110895.2. Lineage (NCBI taxonomy): Eukaryota > Viridiplantae > Streptophyta > Pinopsida > Pinales > Pinaceae > Picea > Picea sitchensis. Next base: position 14,616 of record SNQJ01S0041399.1, read on the forward strand.
GACAAACTTTAGTTGACTGCACATTGTGTGTGTAGAATTCAATGAGTGTCAGGACAACCTAGTATATAAATGGAAGAGGTGCAAATTGTCTCTGAATCAGAGGATGGAAGAGAAGGAAGGGATGTCAACTTGGGATTCGAAGGATCGAACTCCAATGGGCACAAAAGATAATTGGATAAGAAAGGACATATGATGAAACTCATTGAAAGATTGCAGAAAGATGCCCAGGCTCACCAAGATGATAGCCAAAAGCTCATGGGAGTCAGGGATCAGTAGGGTGAATTCAACTTAAAAATGTTGAAGAGCCTAGAAATAATAGAAAGGAAATTGGAGAAGGGGAGTGACTCAAGCAAGACAGAGAGTCACAGGACCCCTGAGAGGAAAAGAAGATCAAGAAATGTTAGGATCTCAGAGAGGAGAAGAAGATTGAGGAGTGGTAGCAGACATCATCGTCGCCCACCAAATCATTCCAGTAGGGAGGCACATAGTAGTTCAAGCCCATCCCCTACCCGAAAGAACATGAGATATGGGATGGATGAATTGAAAGGGGAGATGAATAACATTAAGCCTCCTACATTTCCTAGAGAACATTAGAAGGAGGAAGATGCCGAAACATGGTTGCTTGGCATGAGGAAATATTTCCAACTACAGAATTATTCCTCTCATGCAGAAGGAAGAATTGTGATGTATCAACTAAAATGAAAATCATCCATGTGGTGGGATCAGTTTGTGAAGGTGCAGCACATCAGAGAGAACGATATCACTTGGAAGGATTTCAAGAGGTATTTTGAGATAAAATACCTAACTAAAAGATACTATGATAGAAAGATGAAGGAGTTCTTTGAACTCAAGCTAGGTTGCATGACCATTGATGAATACAAATGAAGTTTCATGGAACTACTGAAGTATGTTCCATTCATCAAAGATGAGGCTGTCAAGATTTAGAGTTATCTTAGTGGATTGCCACCTGCCATTGGTGACAAGATTCAGTATGATGATCCTAAGACTATGGAAGAAACAATAAGAAGGGCTACATGCTTATATGAACAACAAAGAGAAAAGCCTACCTTTCAGAAGGCTTGGGATGACCAGAGGAAGTTTAAGAAGGAACATAGGAAGAAGGGAAACAAGCCTCTCTTTTTCAGAAATAGTCCTTAAGGACATCTATCATTTAGAGAGCTGAGAATGGCTGAAGTGGGGGAACAAAGGTAGAGACAGATGCCCATTCAGTGTTGGGGCTGTAAAGGGAACCACAAATACAAAGATTGTCCCCATAAAAATGGCAAAGCAAGAACTGTCCATAATGTTCAACAATATGAAACGGTGGAGGACATGGGCAGTAGAATGCCAAGGATCTACGTGGCCCTGGACAACAAGAAAGATAGATTTAAATCACACATGATTGAAGTGTAAGGTATGATTAACAACTGACCATTTATTATTTTAATTGATTCACGGGCTAGACATAGTTATGTAGATCCTAGGGTGGTGGAAAGTTTGCATTTATCAAGAAGAAAACATTAAAATTCTTGCTTAGTGCAGTTGGCTACAGGAACCAAGAGGAAAGTCACTAAGTTGGTTAAGTCCTGTTTTGTGGACATGAAAGGATTGAGCACTAAGGCTGAATTGAATATTCTGCCTTTAGGTTCTTATGACTGCTTAATTGGGATGGACTGGTTGGACCAGCACCATGCCCTTCTAGACTGTTGTAACAAGAAGTTTACATGCCTGGATGAGGAAAGGTATTGGAAAATAGTCCAAGGGATTCCCAGAGTTGTGGTGGTTAGAGAAATCTCATTTATGCAGCTGAAGAAGTGCTACAGAAAAGGTTGCCAATTATTTGCAGCCCATGTGGAAGAAGCATCTAGAGATGAAGTCCCAAATATTGGAGACCATGAAGTACTTACAGAGTTTGAAGATGTATTTTATGAGGTACCTGGACTACCTCCAAAGAGAGACATCAATTTTTCTATAAATTTGATGCCTGGAGGAGCTCCCGTGTCGAAATCTCCTTATAGAATGAGTACTCTAGAGATGAAAGAGTTGCAATTGCATCTTGAAGACCTTCTAAATAAGGGGTACATTCACCCCAGCGTGTCACCTTGGGGTTCCCTAGTCCTGTTCTTGAAGAATAAGGACGGGACATTGAGGTTGTGCATTGATTTCAGACAGTTGAACAAAGTAACTATCAAGAACAAGTATCCTCTGCCAAGGATCGACGATCTTTTCGATCAGTTGAAAGGTGAGAAAATATTTTCGAAGATAGATCTCAGATTAGGATTCACCAGGTAAGAATAAAGGATGAAGACATCAACAAGAACACCTTTAGAACAAGGTATGGTCATTACGAGTTCACAGTGGTACCGTTTGGGTTGTCAAACGTACCTGTTGTTTTTATGTGCTTGATGAATGGTGTATTAAGGGACTATCTAGACAAGTTTGTCATAGTCTTCCTGGATGACCTTTTGGTGTATTCCAAGTCAAAAGAAGAGCATGAACAACACCTGAGGATGGTGCTGCAAGTGTTGAGAGAAAACCAGTTGTATGCCAAGTTGAGCAAATGCTCGTTTTATCAAAGGCAAATCCATTACTTGGGGCACATTATTTCAGAAGAAGGGATAGTTTTGTTAATTGTTCTCTTTATTTTTTGTACACGCATTTTTATTGTGTTAATTAGTTTGTTGTAGTTTAATTGTTTTGATTCTCTTTTGTAGGTTAGAATGATGAGATGTGTTAGCATGCATTGATCTCGTAGATTAGGAATAGACTTGCAAGTATCTATACTAACCCTGTGTGCAATTAGATGTTAGATTATGCTTTGATTTATGATTTTATAGTCAAGTTTAAAACAAAGTTTTAATTAGAATAGAACAAAGTTTTTATTTGGGTTTTCTTCGACAAGGATTTGATGGATGGATAGAATTAATTCCAGTTTTTAACTATAGCTTGCTTATCTCTTTTTTATATAGATCATGTTTAATTAGTCATTTGTTAATCTAGTTGTTAGTTTACTTTTCAATATCATAGTTTAAATTTATGTTTTTAATCATTTCCTTATTGCAGTTTGAATTGTTAGAATATATGTAGCATAGTTTCATTTATGTAATTTCCTTTCCTAGAATTCAATTGCAATTGTAGCTCTTAGTTAATGATTGAGTTTAAGTATGAATTTTTCTTATGTATAATAGAAGTATAATGATGATCTCGTTATGTTTTTGATGATTTATACATGAATATGCAGGGTATCTAACATTGTGTTTCCATGGCTAAATTCTCATTGGATTGTTTAATCGATACCTTTCACTTTGCCATTGAGATTAGTGTTGAGCTTATACCACTTGAATTGTCCTTTGTTGTCAAGTGCCATCGAGATATTATCCGACACTGGAGACATTCACATGAACACCAACATTATATTTGAATTGGCATAGATTAAGAAATAGTTTTCTTTCTTTCATAGATTAAAAGAGATAGTTTTCCTGCTTTCATAGATATAGTTTATTGCTTTCATAGATTAGAATAAAGTTTTATTGTTGCTGTAGGATAGATAGACTTTTCTTTGATAGATTAGATAGAAGTTTTCTTATCATAGATTAAGCATTAGTTGGTAGTTCTTCTTTCTTTCAATAAAATAGATTTCCTTTCATGCATTAGAAATAGTTTTGCATTGAGCATTTAGTCCACTTGCCTCTTAGGCTAGATAATTGCTTGATGAGAAGTTTTAATTTGATTGCTTGCAGTAGTTAGTTGTCTTTTCTTACTTGTGTATTTGCTTTAGTAGGTTAGTTAGTTGTCTTTTCTTTCTTGTCTACTGCTTTAGAAGGTTAGATAGTTGTCTTTTCTTACTTGTTTAATTGCTTTAGTAGGTTAGTTAGGTGTCTTTGCTTCCTTGTTTATTTACTTGCTTTCATAGGGTAGTTTCTCATTGAATGTAGGTTGGAAAGTTAAAATAGTTTTCTTTTGTTGGTTGCTCATTATTATGCTTAGTACTTTTCCTTTTCTTATTGTTGAACTAGTTTTCTTTGAATAGGGTTTTTGACTTGATTTTCTTAGGACTATCCATTGATCCTTGGCCCAAAAGTACTTAGGTTACCTAGTTTCAATTTTCTTAGTAGGATTTTTTCATTAGACAGTTTTGTTTGAGTAGATTAGCCTTAGATAGCTACCTTCATTAGTTAGATTATACTCCTACCAGCCCTTCTACCTTTGGCATATATTTTGCTAAAACTCTATGTTTACTTACCCCAGGTTGACAATTTAATTGAAGGTTTTTACTATGCTTTTAGTGCATATACAACACCCATCAGTCTCTCTTGCGACGAACATTGACCATATTAATTTAGTCAAATTACATGCGTCGAGATAGCGACGAAGACAGGGTGGATTTAGAAAAATTGAACTTTTTCTCTTGCATGTTGCGATGAAAGAGTACTTTCGTCGCAAGTGGTCGTCGCAAATTTTTCAATATGTAGTAGTGTACCCACAAGAGAATGGTCAGCTGGAAGCTGTGAATAAGTTCCTTAAGACTATTATATAGTGAATGATCAATTTTTCCAAGTCAAATTGGCATTTGATGTTGTACTCGACATTATGGGCCTACCAAACGTTTGTTAAGATTGCAACTGGTTTCTCACCTTTTCAACTCGTGTATGGGCTAGAAGAAGTCTTTCCCATAGAAACTTCACAGCTTGAAGAGCATTTACTATATCTTGAGCAACTTGGTGAGCAACATCGGGATGCAGCCTTAGCTAACGAGGCTCACAAAAAAAATTCAAGGGTCAGTATGATCGGTCCGTTCATCCTTAGATTTTCTTTGAAGGAAACCTTGTCCTAGTCTGTGATAAAGATAAGGACCCCTTGGGGGAAGGAAATTTCAAACCCATGTGGTTCAGACCTTTCATCATGAAGGAGGTTCTAAATAAGGGCACTTATCGACTGGTGGACTTTGAGGGAAATTATTTAGCGGAGCCTAGAAATGGGTTCTACCTCAAGAAGTATTACTCATAGGTGGGTCTCCTTGGGTGACTTATTGTACATATGTATAGTTCTTATACATTTTCTTTCTTTTATCTTTTGTCTTTTTGGTCTTATGGACGTGTCATTTTTTATGTCAGCTTTTTCACTGTGGTAGATGTCAAGTGAATCAGAGGTGTTTGTTCGGTTTGCGGATGATGCTACCTGACACACTCGGAGGCTTGCTTCCACATCTTGTGTGATTTTCACACCTTAGGGCCAGTTGCTATCTTCAGGAGGTATCTGTTTAGGTGGCACCACAAACAATGTCGTTGAATATAGTGCAGTCTTAGAGTTTCTTTGTGATGCTTTGTCGCATGGTATCTCTCACCTTCAGGTCTATTTAGAAACTCATCTGGTTGTGTCTTCTGAGACCAAAAAATCAATGTCCTCATGCTCCCTCTCTCTCCAATGAACATACATCCTGCAAAATGTCAAAGTCATGGGGAGTTAACTCTTCCCTTTTTATTTTTTCCACTTATTTGAGGGTGTACGTGGGTTGTTTTGATGACAGTCGGGTGTGTAAGTGGGTAAATTATCTTATGTCCATGTGCACATGTGGGTTGTTCTTGGACATCCCACATACATGTAGGGCCAACTTATTTAAAGTTCAACGCCCCCCCGCCCCAAAAAAAAAAAATGCAAAAAAGGAAGAATGAAAGGCAGGAGGGGCTAGTTTATACTTACTTGGTCCAAGCGAAAGTTTGTTTCGTCCACTGAAGCTACCAGAATCAACTCTTTCAGCAAATGGGTGTTTTTTTACTTTTGGTCAATTCTCAATTTACAATGGTGATAATGAGTTGCCAACATTCTATTTATAGACTTTTTGGCCCCTTTTTGTCATTTTTTGGACACTTTTGTCATTTTTTCTAGCTTGAAAATTGTTTAATATGGTTCTTGAGTTTCTCGGGGGATGTTACAATAAGTGTTACTTTGGGTATTTGGGAAATTTTTTGAGAGTTGGGCCATTTTTAAAGGTCTTTTGGTAAAAATTTGTTTTCCAACTTTGTGCATGTAAGATAGGATTCCACCTCCACTTGTTGCACCTCATTGTCTTTTTCTCTTTACCATAGGATTGATCCCATCGAATTGCAACACATAACCCTCACTCCTAATCTAGAAGTATTGTAATTTAGTGGTAAAGCCTACCTTCACATGGATTCCCTAGGTAGATGGTGGTTGCATTTTGGTGTCCATGTCATCGTTAATGATTATATGCTTGAGAGTCCTTGTTAGTTGTTCCTGATTATGAGTTTGAGCCTCACTTGCATGATTCATTATTTCTTTTGACGTCACTCTCAGGACTCCCAAAAAACAACGGGTCTTCTTTTAAGCCCTTTTCATACCCTCTAAACATGAAAATACCGCTAAGAGATCTTGTTGCCTTTCACGCTCTCCAAACTAAAATTCGAAGGCACGTCTGTTCGGTGGTAGTTTACCCCTTTTTCGGTGTGGATGGTCAAATATGCGAACAAAGGTATACTTTAGGAGCCTTGGTTCTCTAGAAGAGTATTCTCAGGTATAGATTTAACCCTTTTTTTGGCCTGAGGGACTAAATTTATGAAAAAGGAACCCCCATGGAGTCCATAGTTAAGCTCTATTCAGACTCCCTAAAATTGAAAAGATGGTCGAGTGACCTTGTTTCTTCACACTCATTAAATTGGTCCAGAAAAACATCCCTTACGGAGTCCATAGTTAGGCTCTTTTCAGACTCCTTGAAAATGAAAATATTGTCGAGTGATATTGTCACTGTCACACTCATTAAAATGGTTTTGAATAGATGTCTTTTCATTGCTAGTTTACCCCTTTTTCGAATCGACTAGACTACCTTTGAAAAAGGTACCCCAGTGGAGTCTCCTTTTATATTTTTTTAGACTCTCTAAAAATTGAAAAAACATCGATCTTATCTTCTTTGGGCTCGTTAAAATTACGTCGAAGGACATTATCATTGTGTCTTATGAATCGCATTTTCATTCCCATGTCTTTGGCCTAATTTTGGCTCCATGTTGCTCTCAACTGAACCATTTGAAGCATGCCTTATATGCAAGCCTTGTAGCACTTTGCCTCTGCGTTTTGACACCTTGACCCATGGAGGATTTTTACCGAGTGTCCCTTTTTTGCATATGTCCCCTTGCTCTGAGCATCAATGTGTTCCTTGTGCTTGCAACTAGTATGTCTGCGACACTCGATCCTCATTTGTAACGTACCATTCTTTTATTCTTTTTCAAGCTTCCCAAAATTACTAAAAAAGACAAAAGAATCAAATATACCCCAAAAAGAGGAAGGGAAAAGTATTTTCTTTTTGTTGGCAGCACAATGAGTCACCCTTGGACAAAGAACATCCTTCCATTTGTTCGTCAATATCTAGGATTCAATATGACCTTAGGAATCTATTCTCGCTACATAGAGTTGTGTCCTCCTCCATTTGGTTATCCTTCCAAACATTTGGAGAGTTCGTGTTGCCTCCTGCATCGTGAACTTATGTCAATACCATGTTGTCTTAGTCTCATATTTTGTCGTGATTTCATCCAAGGGAAGTTTTAATAAACTTGAGTCAGCCCTTCTGCAGTTTGTCTCTTGTTCTCATGCCCGACCACCCTAAAAGACAAATAAAGTCCTTGTTCGAAATCAATGAATTTCTCTACCTGATCATCAAGATCCTTTTGTTTGTTCATGATGAGTCATCTAAGACCTCTGGGTAGTGAATTCATACACTGATATTACACTCCTAACCAAGTTTTGAAGATTTTGAAGTTGTTTCTCGAGCTCTAAAGACCTCATCTCTAGCCATCAGGCATCTTTGGCTTCTTGAATATGGATAATATACATGTATATATTTTTATTTTGAGATGTAGATTCGTTGTGTATTGTTTGCGGCTACACTTTATATAGTTGTATGACATGGATATACAATGTATTTGATTGGAAGCTATGATTTTATTTCATCCCAAGCATGGGTATGCCCTCCTCGGTGAGACAAATTGTTATTTTGCAGATGGCACCTCCTAAACTCTAGTCCCTAGGCTCACTCGCTCCATACATTGGTGAAGATTTGTGATGTATTTCACCCATCAAATGCTCTTCTAACCTCACACATTAGGGGGAATCTGTTATAACCCTAAATTGCACCAAACATGCATACCTGGCATCAGGCCACCTTACTTTCTATCTTTGCCAAGCCATCAATGAACAACTCTTCTAAAAACCATTTTTTTGAAGGTGTATTCACCCTACACCACTATTGTCTGCGTACACATGCTTACTACACCACTACAACCCGCGTACACTCACAAAAAATTGTGAAAAATGAAAATTGAAAAGGGATACAGGTTTTCGAGCCGTTACTTAACCGTTTGACTACCCATAGTTAGTCACCCCAACCGCTACTATCTCTTTTGGCCGATAAAAGAAGGTGTTGGGTCCCCATTCCAAAAATAAGCACGAGAGTATAGAAACTATGCCCATTTTAGTATTCCCCATTTGCCCCAATATTTTGCAACCACATTGTGAGTTTGAGACAAAATTCCTTCTTCCTTTTTTGCAAATCCTTTCCATTTCCCTAGAGAGAACTGAAGAGGAGAAGAATATGTGGAAGAAGTTGTTGCATGGTGAAGAGGATCCCAGGACCAAGTTCGAGGAGTAGTGGAGGTCTCATGTTGTAAACGACTTTTGTGAGATTAATATAAAGAAGTACTTTTTTCGTCCCGCCAAATGACGTCTTAAATCTGTATGATTTGTTTTGATTTCTTTTTTATGATGTGTAACCCTCTAATCCATATATAGAATGCATTCTTGTAGTTCCTTGTTTGTCTTTTTGTGAATGCAGGTCATCCTTGAGAGGATACTTGCAGTCAGGAAACAACTAAGTGCAAATGGATCGACACTAGACGCGGAGTTTAAGGTATGCCTACCAGATCCCTATACTTTGTATTTTATGTATGATTGTGGGGTAATTCCGGGATAGTTGATAAAAAGTAGGAGACTTTAGACGGTTAGCTCTGCCTGCACTTTAGAACCCTGGTGTAGTCCATAGAGGGGTTTTCCTGCTATAGCATGGATGGAGGGTGGTATTAAAGTCTCTAACAAAGATAAAAGAAAAATGGTCAAGGCTATCACAAAGGTCTTGAAGGGAATTCCAACATTCTATATTTTCATCATATAGGGAAGGAATATACACATTTAGAATGGAAAAGATCTTACCAGTGGGTTGATGAATCAAAGTGGTTTGGATCTAGTGTGTGGTGCCTTGCCAACTTTGCAGGTTGAAAACTTTTGGATTCTAGAGGGTGAAAATGCCCCCTGAGGCTCCTTTAGAACTAACTTCCACTCCTTTGCATGCATGTCATAAGTATTTTCTTTCTTGAAGGATGTTAGTATCCTTTAGTTTTATCTCCTAAAGAAACAAAACTTATGGATTTTCTGATCTGATCAAGTTGTGAATTAGCGAGAGATTATCTTTTTTCCCAAGTCCCTTGTAATTCTAAGAGATGGCTTTTATCATTTGGACGATTTGGTGTTTCCCCCATTATGGGGTTTATAACCGCTTTGATTTCTTGTATTTATTATTTCTTTCTTTGTATGCAGATCCATAGTTGTTTTATTTCCCGGTTCTATCTCTTTTCTAGTTGTTGCTTCTTCTCTTTGCAAGTTGGTTCTTCTTCCTTCATTTTTTATTGGAGAGGTATGTTTGGAGTCTAGGTTTGATTCCTCTTCAGTGATTTCATCTAATTCTCCTTTTGGATGATAAGAGGTATTCATATGGGGATAGGAGGATGGAGGCGTATTCAATTTGGAGGGATTAGATTGGTCAATAGAAGGAATTGTTTGTGATATGGGAGCGTATTCTTGCTCGATTTCAGGTTCAGATAGGCCTTAAAATTGATTTTTTTAAGAATTGTGATTTACATGGCTTGAAGAAGGCTCAGGACCATGCTAAGGTATAGAGGTTGAGATTGAGGGTGTCATGGGGGGGGGATTTGGGTTGGATTGTCCCTTGTTTGTATTTCCTTTTTTCTAGGTTGTTTCCATTGCTAGAATTCTTCAAGAGGAGTTTCTGAGGGGATTTTGGGAAATTCTTGGTGACGTTTCCATATTCATGAAAACATTTACATTTAAAAGGAAGTTTTTCATAATCAACTTGTTGGAGATAATTCCAATTGTCTAGGGTGATATTGATAGCTTCAAGAAATCCTTTTTCAATATCAACCTCGACCCAGAACTGGTCGTAGGCTTGAAGCCCTTCCTTAGGTTCATCTGTATCAATGTATTTTCCTAGAGTGTTACCAATGTTGCAAATTTTTTTGTCATTCCAATAGTGGAGAGGGAGGAAGGGTAGGAGGACCCATACTGGGACAACAATGGGAATATCTTTTTCAAGGCTGAAGTTCAACATCCATATATTGAGGTACATGCCTCTTGATCCTATGAAGTAGGGGTTGCTTCTGAATATGCGATCGTGGTATGTATTTTATTCAAATAAAAAAGAAAAGAAAACCCTTCCACACAAAAAATGAGAAAGGTTATCTTTCATATGAGGCTTCCAGCTCTTTTTAGCCCATTCTACCATTACATGCAGTGAAGGCTAGATCCTTGTAAATTATTCGATGAGTGCATGTTCTACAAATTTCAGCGCTAGGGTTCTAGAGTTTCCTTGAACTTGAACTGATGGGATTTTGTCAAGTTTCTTGACGAATTTCAAACGAAAAATCTTAGTCTTCTTAGGGAGAGAGGGGATCAAGGAAGAAAAATTATCTACATCAGGCGGGGGAGTAGGTGGAGGAGGGGGGGTGACCCCTCCTGGGGAAGAGGGAATGTGAGAAGAGGGAGCTCAACAGAGAGGGGGGAAGGGAGTGCTTGGATATATTGTCACCATCTATTTTCCATGTTAATAAACATCCATGGTATATTGTAAATAGGTAAGATCCATAGTATGTTAATATGTAATTAAAATCCCATTAATTCTGGCCATTTCCAATAGGTGCACACCTATTAGTGTAACAAGATGTCCCAAGTCTATAACAACCTAAGACCAAAACATAATAGTGAAAAACTAAAAAACATGAAAAAATACAAAGCCTGGGAGGGGCACCCTCCCATCAATAGATTCCTTCAAACATATCAAGTTACATATCCAATGCAAAGCCTCCTTAGATAACCAATTAGCTTCTGAATTTATTTGTTTGTAGATATGGCAAAAATAAATTTCTTGAAATGTATCCACAATAGATTTTAAAAGTGCTCCTACATTTTGCAACTCCATATTTTCCAACACCCAAACATTGTTCATCTAGTCAATGACAATTTTAGAGTCCCCAAACACTTGTATAGATCCAATAATATTATTTTTTTCATAGTGAAGAAGCTCAAGAAGTGCCAATAATTCAACTCTATTTTTTATTCCAACGCCCAAGTTCCCACTACCAGAAATATAATGTGATTTAGTGAGAAAAGGAACAAACCCAATAGCACAAACATTGTCCACACCTTGACATGCTCCACCAAAAAATCCCCAAGGCTATGATTTATCTATTGATATAGAACAAATAATATGGTCTTTTTGCATATTTTTCTTCACTAGGTAGAAAGGATATAGAGTCAAGTCATGCCATACAACCTTGATGGTGGACCAAGATTTAAGCTAAAACAAACTAGCATTCCTCGCTAGCAAAAGACCCCAAGAAACCAAGATGGGAACAACTTGAAAATGTTTCAAATTATTTTTAGTAAAAAAGATCCTCAAAACATTCTACAATGGAATCCTTTTCCCATCCCTGACAGGTATAGGGACATAGTCTAAAAAGATGTAAATTAGAATCTTTGGTCACTTTACACAATAAACAATATCCAAGCCCCTTTTCACTATGAGACTGCATTTTATCCCAAGTACCCCACCCTTCAATATTACCCAGAAAAATAGAACACCCTTTGGAGGGCCATTTATCTTTCATATATGATTATATCACCAATGGTCGACTTCACCATCATTTAGTAAGAGAGCCCTATAACCCAACCTTTCCAAACAGTTTCCTTCAACTTTGTTATAAATCCAAAAAACATTATCCTTTCAATCACTTAGCTTCACATGATCTATTTGCAATTTCTAAATAAAACTAGACCACTGGTCATACCATTTCTCCTTGAAATGTATATCATTCACTAATTTCTAGCCCCATCTCTAGAGAGAAGTTGTAGTCCTATCACAAATATGGCTAAGAGTACACAAGTTATTTTCTTGAATAAATCCAACTTATTTTTCAGGGAGAAAAATGTTCAAAGAGCACCCCACTATCGCATCTCTACCCACCTGAACCTTCATACTCAATCCCACCTTCTATACTAAAAAGCTTCCCATGATTGGAAACATAACCGCCATATTCTTCCATTGAATTGATGTCGCAGTTTGAACTTCCAAGGGAAACATATCCAATTAAGAATCATGCCCGACTCAATATATTTAGCATATAATATTCAATGCCAAAGAATATATTTATTGAGAAATATCCATAGGGTCTTGGCCACCAATGATTTTACAAAGAGAACTATCTCCTTGAGACCCCACCCACCAATCAATTTAGGACAAGAAAGGGACTTCCAACTAACAAGATGAGAGCTCAGATAATTGGTATCACCTTTCCATAAGTAACTATAACACAATTTCCTATATTAACCAATATTCCTTTTCAAATATTTTCAAACAAATGCTAGAATATCATAATGGCTTTGTTCACCGATTTGAAAAGAGTGATATGTACACCCTTGGATATCCATCTACTACACCAAAAAGTAATATATTTCTCAACTTTTGAGACCAACCATCCCCAATCATTTATGGTATAGCTATTTACCTTGAGATGATACCCCAGGTATTTCAAACCATCAGTAAGATCAAAAGAGGGGTAAGGAAAAATATTGGCCATATCCTGTCACGATTCCACATCAAACTATGGGTAATATGCCACATATTTCCCAACATTAATCATCCTACCAGATGCATCATAGAAGAGATCCAAAATTCCTTTCAGAACATGACCCTCTGCTACTACACAATTACTGAAAAGTAAAATGTCGTCTATGAATAATAAGCGAGTGAGTGACATAGCACACAAGATATAAACACCCTATATTTGGTGGAATCTAGAATCCTTAGCAATGGCCCGACTAAGGCTATAAAAAACAAATTGAAATAAGTATGGGAGATAAAGGAAACCCTTTTTGAAGCCCTCAAACTACACAAAAAAACAAAGAGCCTACTCCATTGATTAGTATAACAAAATGGACAAAGGAGACACATGTCATTACCCATTTTACCACCATTAAATCAAGACCAATTTGAAATAATAATAGTTGTAGATATAGCTAGGATATTATATCATATGACTTGGATAGATCCAATTTGATCACTGATACATGCCTCTGATGAATCTTTATTGAATGAATACCCTCCAGAGTAGATATAATTGCATCATGGATCAAACGGTTGTTCAAAAAAACAAACTGCTTCGATGTGACGACCCTCTACAATACATGTTTGATACACATAGCAATGATTTTTTCCATTGTTTTATATAAATTGTTACATAATGTGATAATATGGAAATCTTCAAAGGTCAGTGATCGAACAAATTTTGTGATCAATGAATTACAAGTTTAATTAATACTACTAGGAAATTTTTTAGATATACAATTCTCCTAAACTACCTTCACAATATCATCACCAAGTAAATACAAAAAACCTTCATAAAATTTTGTCAACTAACCATCAGTTCCAAGGATCTTATCCCATTGGAAGGACCAAAGAACTACTTGAAGTTCTTCATTTGAGATCTCATTACACATCATTTGGTTTTCTTCATCACCTTCCAACAAAGGAAAAACATATAGCAGTGTAAGGGCCACATCCATTTTTAATTGAGGAGATTCCTAAAAGAGTGTTTGAAAGTGGCAGACTACAAATGTGACCAAATCCATGAAATCATGAACTGTTGTGCCTTCATCTCCCTCCATCTCTCGTATAGTGTTATAGATCTTCCTAGAGTTTGCACTATGTTGAATAACTTGGTATTTAAGTCACCAATGTCTAGCCATAGTTCCTTTCTCTTTAAGCACCACTCATTTTTATGTTCCACCATAATAGAGTGACGAGCATCTTCCAAACCAAAAACATGATAAACATCCACAAAACCCCCCTATTGAAGAGAGATACCGCCATAAATATGACCTAGTTCTTCATGGATATCATGAAGGGATTTATCTTGATCCTTCCTATATGCAATGCCCCACTAAACAACGACATGCTTAAATTGCTTTATATAATCAAAAAAATATTGAGGTGCTCCTATTATGTTATTAGGATTGAATTTTCCCCAATGAGCTTCCACCAGATCTTGAAAGTCATCGATCCAGATCCAAGTTAATTTGAATGTAAAGGGTGCCCCC